>ML813009.1:34472-63948 GCA_009831015.1 Picea engelmannii | reverse complement strand
GTTAATTAGTTAGGTGTTTATAGCTTTAATTAATTAGCAGTTTAGTTAGATTAGATTATTTAATTGCAAGTAATTTCCTTTCTGTTTTATAAAATACAAAAAGACAAAAATAGGTTCTTGGCTGTCTTTGGGCAGCAAACACACGAGTTTTACAGGTTTTAATAAAATCTGCGATTTGTCTATAATGTATATTTGTGAATAGAGAGTGATTATAACTGGTAATTAAGTAGTTTATTTGAGTTATTATGATCATAGTTAGTATTTTGTAGATATAGAATAGTTGGTAGTTAGTAGTTAGATTAGTATAGTTAGTTTTAGTTTAATTTCTTTTATTTAATTAGTTAGTTTGTTTTAGTTAGTTTTTTTTATTAGTTTCTAGTTTCCTTAGTTTAGATCATTTAGCTTAGATCAACTTTCTCTTCAGTTTCCTTACGAGACCTTAGAGCGGCCAATGGAGCCGTTAAAATCGTCAGGGTGGTCCATACCAAACGGCTTGGGTTATTTAGAAAACCCCGGACCGGTTCCACTCTTCCAGTTGACGGACGATCATTTTCGCCCGTCAACACAGTCCATGTTCATCCATAACAAATTTTGGCATGAGATTATGGGAGGCTCCCGAATCCAAAAGACAGTTATGCAACACCTTGTCATGAATATTCAGAGAAGTATAGAAGGGAGGGGATGAATCATCTATGTCTTATATCAAAGGGCCTAAAATCACAGTTGGTTTTTCATCTTGCAGATTTATTGAATTAGTAGAATTAGGAGAGGCATCAGACTGTAACATTTGGGTCAGATACTTTTTAAATTCTTCATTTTTTATCAATTCCAAAAAAGGTACAGGGATATTAATTTTCTTATTCTCATTTTCAAAACTGAAGGATGGGGAAGGCTTCAAAATCTCTTTGGTTTCAGGAGGAGGATTTCTGATCAGAAGTTGTGGGTTTTGAGAATCTTTTTCATTGTTTCTCACTGTCACAGTCTTGGAAGAATCTTGTTTTTGAATAGGCTGATTAGGGGCAACAATTTTTTCTTCATTCTTCTTAGATCTTAGATTATATCTACTAACATTTTCCTTTGTTTTTTCTCCCTTTCTTAACTCATTAATTTGAATATCCATTAAAGATTTCTCATAAGAGGATTGAGTCAAGTGTGGGGATGGGGATGTACCACCTAAACAGTGGATCTCAGGATCAACCTCTACCTCTTCTTATTCTTCATCAACAACCAAATTATTTTGAAAGGAGCTTGAATCCTCTGATCATCTCTCTCTCTCTCTCTGTTTCTGGGATCTATGGGAAGGATCTGAGGAGCATTGTTGGGTCTCCTAAAATTACCTCTATTTTCAGTGTTATGAGTATTTCTATATGGCTGTCTTCCTTCTGATTTTAATTTCTCAATCTCAGTAGAAAGGGATTTTACTAATTTGGTCAACTCATCTACCTGTGAATAAATGAAAGGAGAGTCAGAAGTGGAAGCTTTAGCTTTGTTTTTCCTCCTATCTCTGTCAGATTTTCCCCTGAGCTTATCTGAGGCAATTATGTTGGATTCTACCTCTAAGGCAACATCCTGCATATGAACTAAGGAAGGTGATCTTCTTTCTCTCAATAGAAGGCATAACTCAGAGTCAAAATCACTTGCATAAGTGATTTTTTCCATGGTTTCAGTGGGTTTGATCTCATCAGGGATCTTCTTGTACATTTTTTTAAATCTTTTAGAAAAGTCAGAGACAAACTCTCCTTCTTTCCTTTTCAAAGATCCAAATTCAATGATGTAATACAAAAAATCCTTTTTGTCACCCCAGTGCCTCAAGAAGGCTTCATCCAATGCCTCAATACTAGTGATGGATCCAGGGGGAAGGCCCCTAAACCACTTCCTAGCCTCACCAAAAAGGATTTGGATGAAAAACCACATCCAAACATCTTCATTTTCAATATTTTGGTTATCTTCATAGCTATAGAAAGCATCAAGATGTTCCTCGGCTGTTATATCTTTTTCTCCAGTAAACTTGGGCATGTATTTCAAATAATCTCTAGGGGTAAGAGCATTCATTGGCTGAAGCAAGACTAGAGGAGCATATCTTGCAGCCACTATGAAATCCATCCTATTTGCAGGGGGGTTAACAATTGCCATTTGATTTTGGATTCTAGGTGAATAAGAAGAAGAAGGAGACCTGGCTGTGTGCAGATTAGGAGAAGGAGAAAAGGATAAATCAGAGTTTTTAGTATTTACAATAGTAGGTGGATCTTTGGAAGAGGATGGTATGATTTGAGAAGGGGATGGAGTCCCTACTTCTTTGATAGGAAAATTTTTAATAGAGAGAGGTGTAGCCAAACCTAACGTAGGAAAATATTCAAAACTATCAAGACTGAAGCACTTCTCACTATCAGGGGAGGAGAATATATCAATGTTTTCTTCTTTCAATTCAGTTTAAAAGGTAGAGTATTCAGCAAGAAACTCTTCAAAATCTAGCTTTTTAGATACTTTAGTAGAAGATAAAGGAAGCTTACTTGATAAAACCGTTGGAGTATCAAGAGTGGAATCAAGCAACTGAGTAGAAACACTTGTGGTAGCTGTTATCACTCTGTAATTCCTCAGGCTAGGGAGACATTGATAGAGGTAACTATTTCAACGACTTGGAGTCTTAGATCTAGCCCTCCAAGACTCAGAGAGGGCTTTCTTTATTCACTTTAACTTTGTTTGTATGGGATATATGTTAGGCTAGCTATGAAAGTATGGGGTTGGAGTTTTTGAAATATTTAGATGAGGGTTTGGTTGACAAATTGCTCAGATCACCATTGGGCTATGGGGTCTGTTTATAAGGTAAGGATTAGCTCAGATCTAGAGGTAAATGTCTCCACAGGGCAGGATAGTAACAATTGTTGGATCGTCTTAGATTTAGCGCGGATGAATGGGGTGAAAAGGGAGAGATCCACTGAATAGAGGAGCAGTTAAGAATTCCTTTGAAAAGCTTCAGATGAATAACATATAGATTATTGAAAAATTGGACAAAGAGTATGCATACATAAATTATTTTCCATTACTTTCTTTCAATAATAAGAAATGAAAGTGTGTGAATGATAGCAAAAAGATAACTGAAAACAGAAAAGGAACACACCACCAACGCTCCTACACAAGAATCTTGTAAATGCACTTCTCTATTACTGGTTTATCATTCAAAGATTACAGACAAAACCTCCTAGAATAGCAAGGCCCATAGTCCAGCAAAAGGAAAAACTTCCTTCCAGGTCCAACCCCCCCTCACTTCATCTGAAGTTATTGTCTTTATAGCCTTTACAAAATAATTGAGGTCCTATAATGAAGGATCGAGTTTACTAAAAATAGACAGTCAAAACAGTTTAACAAAAAGAAAGGAGATGAACCTAGAAAATAGGTCAACTCCTTATTTCATGGTCTTCATATCATCTAGAACCTCTGTGTTGTGCAGAAAGCCTCCCAAGGCTGTTTGATATCCCTTGATGAAGATATAATTTGAATTTCCAAAATTGGGATCAAAACCTGATTCTGTGCCCCAAAAATAGGTGTCTAATCATCTTGAACACCTCTTCAACCTTCTTTTGCATCAAATATAGATTTTGGATTTGATACTATAATTCAATATGTATCTTTGGAAAGCATTTTGAAGAGATCCGGTTGAGAAAAACTTCGATCTAGGAAAAAAATACACCTTCATTGCTTGTCTCAGGTTTCAGTGGTTAACATAGATGGAATCTAGGTGTATTAATCACTGAAAGCTCTGCTTTCGGTGGTTAATGAACAGTCGTCCTGTTCACCTAAACCACCGAAAGTTGTTCTTTCATAAAAAATTCAAAATTGCAAAAATGAATTACCTTGCTGCTTCTATGAGTGTTCAAGGTTGCTTTGGTGATGGTCGTCTTTCAGGTACAGTGCCAGAGACTTCAATTTTCTGTGTAGAAGGTTTTGTTTCATCATCTAGAGTAGTGGCTAACTCTGCTAGGGTTTCCAATCCTAGGTACTTTGGAGTTGAAGTTTGTGAATCTTTCATTTTTAATCTTAGGGGCCTGAGCTGTCTGTACAGCTTGGTATTCTCCTTCATCAACATCTTGTTCCTATTGTTGAAAACTCTGTGGCTTCTCAAAGTAGGTGAAACACCCTGCTTCTTTGAAGAAATCGCATATCTCAGGATGAGCCTTGAGATACTAGGTGCCATCCAACTTTGTCCTCAATGCTGGTCCCGCCTTTTTCATGAATTGAACCTGATCTGCACCTGTATCTACAAATTGTAACACTTTCGGGATAGGGGAGACAGTCAGAAGAATGTTAGGGAGAAAAATGGATCTGAGGCAAGTTAATTGGCATAAAAATTGAAAAGACTCGGGCTTCTGTATAACAGAAATGAAGAATGACAATATGTTTGGATATAATCCTGAAATCAAAGGATTTTTGAATACTCGGATTAAATGGGCAATGATTAACTGCAACTCCTTTAAAATTGAAATCGGATGGCCTACGTGAAGTTTTAAAATAGTTACGCGAAACTAAATCAGTCATAAAATTCTGTGTATGCTGATTTTTGATGCGAAATGACAGATGGAGTCTTAACAGGTACCACAACGCATTAAATCTAGATTTAACATACCAGGAGTAATCATGCCACCTTTTCATCACCATTTTGCTTAAATTTTGGCAGTTAGCTTTCCATCATTACGCCAATTGACATCTGGATCGTGCGAAAATGCGGGCTCTAATCTTTCCAAGCTTACGTGTTTTCGGTGGTTAATCGAGCTTTGCTTTTCTCTTTTAACCACAGAAAGCCCCAGTTTTCGGTGTTTAATGAACGCCTAAGGGTTCTCTTAAACCACCGAAACCTGTAACCTCCCCTAAAATTGACAAACTTAACTATGTTATTTTAGGAGATAACACTGTCACTATATTTTGCAATGCTTTGCATTTTCACTATGCACCATGAGGAAACTGCGTTTTGCCTAAAATAAATATCAGTCAGAATACTGATTTCCCTATAAATTATAGGGTCCTAACATAGGCTCCACTTGGGGAAGATAGCTCCAAAGGAGATGTCTAGAACTGCTGAATTCTGGGAATTTGATATTCAGTGCCTTATTCATTGGGCAATGGAGTCCAATTTATGAACTGAAAACTGAAAATTAAAATGAGGACTAACGACTGAAACTTTGTGCTGCAAATTTTAAAACTGAGAATTCTGTGCATCGAAGATCTGATGGTTGAATTGCAATATGAAAAATGTTTGAACTGAAGAAATACTTCGAAAATGCTCAAAATACTGAGCTTATTTGCACACATCTATCTACCCTACTTTGTTAACAGTTCCTGCTCAATCAGGTAATGAAAAAGTGCCAATGAAGCCAACCCAACAGTTGATCCCATGATTGGGCTTCCTCATCATGCTTGATGAAAATCAAAACTGAAATATGTAATGGCAACTGGTGACATATTTGGTCGTTATAGAGAATACATGTTTGAAAACTCAAGCTAACATGAACCTCCATGTAATCCGCTATAGGGTCAATTAAAGCATGATGCATGATATTTGCTTCTAGATTTTCAATGACTAGTTGATCAGTTGCATCCTCAAAATTAAACCCTGCAACTACAACTTTAGTCTTGTACTTGAAAACATAATCACCATCAATCTGCACATCAACAGGTAATACAATCTCCTTTGGTTTTGGAGATTTAAGATTTTCAAGAAACTGTTTTGGATGTTGGAAACTGTAGGACTGAATCTGAGTATTCAAGAGCTCAATATCCTTTTCAAGTCTTTCAACAAATAACTTGAGAACACAAATTTTAACTTCATGAGAAAATTTTCTCGATTTCCAACAATGAAACACGGTTGTTAACAAAACTTCATCAATTTGAAAATTTTCTAACTCATCCCTGAATTCTTTTATAGCTTCACAAGATATAGGATTTGCCACATACCCTGTCATCTTGAAACATCATTAATGCTTTGAAATCTAGATTCTTCGGCAATGAAGTCTCTTGTGAACTTTGAAGCTCGGGATCTTGAACAATGGAGTCGCCAGGTGAATGGTACAACCTTCCTGTGTTTGGCTTCTATTCACCGTTAGAAGTCAAATCTGAACTTGAAGTGCACTACTGGAGAATGTTCCCCAGTATGGTTGCCAAAATGTTATCACTCTATAATTCCTCAGTATGAGGGAGAAATTGACAGAGGTAACTATTTCAATCGCTTGGAGTCTGGGATCTAGCCCTCCAAGACTCAGAGAGGGCTCTCTCTATTCGCTTTAACTTTGTTTGTATGGGATAGATGTTAGGCTAGCTATGAAAGTATGGGGTTGGAGTTTTTGAAATATTTAGATGAGCGTTTGGTTGACAAATTTCTCAAATCACCATTGGGCTATGGGGTCTGTTTATAAGGTAAGGATCAACTCATATCTAGAGGTAAATGTCTCCACAGGGCAGGATAGTAACAACTGTTGGATCGTCTTAGATTTAGTGTGGATGAATGGGGTGAAAAGGTTGAGATCCACTGAACAAAGGAGCAGTTAATAATTCCTTTGTAAATCTTAAGATGAATAACATATAGATTATTGAAAAATTGGACAAAGAGTATGCATACATAAATTATTTTCCATTACTTTCTTTCAATAATAAGAAATGGAAGTGCATGAATAATAGAAAAAAGATAGCTAAAAACAAAAAAGGAACACACCACCAACGCTCCTACACAAGAATCCTGTAAATGCACTTCTCTATTATTGGTTTATCATTCAAAGATTATAGACAAAACCTCCTAGAATAGCAAGGCCCATAGTCCAGCAAAAGGAAAAACTTCCTTTCTGGTCCAACCCCCCCTCACTTCATCTGAAGTTCTTGGCTTTATAGCCTTTACAAAATAACTGAGGTCCTATAAAGAAGGATCGAATTTACTAAAAATAGATAGTCAAAACAATTTTACAAAAAGAAAGGAGATGAACCTAGAAAATAGGTCAACTCCTTATTTTATGGTCTTCATATCATCTAGAACCTCTGGACTATGCAGAAAGCCTCCCAAGGCTGTTTGATATCCCTTGATGAAGATATAATTCGAATTTCCCAAATTGGGATAAAAACCTGATTCTGTGCCCCAAAAATAGTTGCCTAATCATATTGAACACCTCTTCAACCTTCTTTTGCATCAAATATAGATTTTGGATTTGATACTATAATTCAATATGTATCTTTGGAAAGAATTTTCAAGAGATTCGGTTGAGAAAAACTTCGATCTGGGCAAAAAATACAGCTTCACTGCTTGTCTTAGGTTTCGTTGGTTAACACAGATGGAATATGGGTGTATTAATCACCGAAAGATCTGCTTTTGGTGGTTAATGAATAGTCGTCCTATTCGACTAAACCACCGAAAACTGTGCTTTCATAAAAAATTCAAAATTGCAAAAATGAATTACCTCGCTGCTTCTATGAGTGTTCAAGGCTGGTTTGGTGATGGTCATCTTTTAGGTACAGTGCCAGAGACTTCAATTTTCTGTGTAGAAGGTCTGTTTCATCATCTAGAGTAGTGGCTAACTCTGCTAGGGTTTCCAATCCCAGGTGCTTTGGAGTTGAAGTTTGTGAATCTTTCATTTTTAATCTTAGGGGCTTGAGTTGTCTGTACAACTTGGTATTCTCCTTCATCAACATCTTGTTCCTGTTGGTGAAAACTCCATGGCTTCTCAAAGTAGATGAAACACCCTGCTTCTTTGAAGAAATCACATATCTCAGGATGATCCTCGAGATACTAAGTGCCATCCAACTCTGTCCTCAACGCCAGTCCCGCCTTTTTCATGAATTGAACCTGATCTGTGCCTGTATCTGCAAATTGTGACACTTTCAGGATAGGGGAGACAGTCAGCACAATGTTAGGGAGAAAAAAGGATCTGAGGCAAGTTAATTGGCATAAAAATTGCAAAGACTCGGGCTTCTGTATAACAGAAATGAAGAATGACAATATTTTTGGATATAATCCCAAAATCATAGGGATTTTTGAATACTCGGATTAAATGGGCAATGATTAACTGCAACTCCTTAAAAATTGAAATCGGATGGCCTACGTGAAGTTTTAATTCAGTTAAGCGAAACTAAATCAGTCATAAAATTCTGTGTATGCAGAGTTTTGATGCGAAATGACAGGTGGAGTCTTAATAGGTACAACAACGCATCAAATCTAGATTTAACATACCAGGAGTAATCATACCACCTTTTCATCACCATTTCACTTAACTTTCAGTGGTTATCTTTCCATCATTACGCCAATTGACATCTAGATTGTGCGAAAATGTGGGCTCTGATCTTTTCAAGCTTACGTGTTTTTGGTGGTTAATCGAGCTTTCCTTTTCTCTTTTAACCATTGAAAGCCCCAGTTTTCAGTGGTTAAGGAACGCCTACGGGTTCGCCTAAACCACCGAAACCTGTAACCTCCCCTAAAATTGACAAACTTGACTATGCTATTTTAGGAGATAACACTGTCACTATATTCTATCAATGCTTTGCATTTTCACTATGCGCCATGAGGAAACTGCGTTTTTCCCAAAATAAATATCAGTCAGAATATTGATTTCCCTATAAATTATAGAGTCCTAACAGTAGCAACATAAAAAAAAAATTGAGAAGATTTCCTTTCTTGATTATCTTCTCTGGATTGACCTCAGGTGGAACCAAAGGTAACTATGGATTTGATCTCGTGTGTCTGCCTTTAGGTGCCAAAGTTGAATCAATGGAGTCGCCAGGTGCAATATGCAATCTTCAAAATGCTAGGTCCCAATGAACCTTGAGAGCTAGTAAGCATTGTTGTTCTATCCCATGGAAAAGTCTTCAAATCGTTCCCTGGCAATGACGCCAAAAATGTTAGCACTAGGAGTCACCTTCTGATTCCAAGGAAGGTAAGCCTAGTACCCATCAAATTGTATGTGAAAGTATGAGTGTTTTTAAAAGGGTCGAATGGAAAAAACTCAGAATGATAATATCCTAACTCAGAAATAAGGCTAACATGTACTAGCAAATAAGGTCTTGACTAACTTCAACTAGCAGTTTGGGAGTAAATGTGGATAGAAGGAATACTTGAATGAGAGGAATGTAAGGGCTATTGCAAACATCAGGTCCACAAGAGCCTAACGAAGAAAGCTTCTTAAAACAAGATCTTCTTGAAATTAGAAACTAAGGAGCTAAATAAACACCATGATAACAAAATGATCAAACATCCATCATATCATTACCACAGTTATCCATGTGAAGCATTCAAATATGAACATTTAGCAATAGAAGCAGATAGTCTGAAATATAAGCTGATTTCTATTAGTAAAAAAGTCTTAAGTCTAGTACACACTAGATCACAGTCACTTTATCCAAAATATTACAGTGTAGGGAGCCCTGCTCAACCATCCGAACCTTCTAAAGCAATTGATCTATATATTTATAACAAGAAAGGGAGGCAACAGCCTGGAGGTACGAGCTGGCCTCTTTCCCTTAAAAATATCTAAATATTTATTTATTCTAAAAACTAAGATAACAACCTATCCTATAAAACAGGGAAATGTTGGTGACTAATCCAATCATGCTTCTAACTGCTTTGATCCTATTTTGCTACTCAACTCCTGTTTTTCCATGTGTCCCTTTTGGAGCATGTGGTTGTCTTCATGATGCCAGTTGCCTTCTCCATCATCAATCTATCTCAAAGCTGTTAGTTTGGTCCTCCTAGATCCATGGTGTTTGTTGGCAGCTTCCTTGGGTAGAAAATCTGGGTAGCGCACTACTAGGAGAAAAGGTAGCGCCTGTAGGTAGCGCCACTGTGTTGCATATGTGCGCCAACATTTGTGCTCTGTTGCAATATTGAGTAGCAAGTGTAGGTAGTGCCCCTGTGTTATGTCTGAGTGTAATCTTGTACCCTGCCAAATATTATGCAGCGCTACTGTGTGCAACTTCTGTTCTCTATAAGATATTACGCAACACCTTTATGTAGCACTACCTATGCTTGCGTTTGCATATAGGTTTGGGTAGAATTATTGAAACACAGTGCCTTTGAATCTAGAACATCTCCAGATCATTTTGTGTCCTTCCATGATGAAAAAAACATTTCACTTAGCTGCCTCGACTATACCATAGGTAGTGCCATTACCATTGAGTGAAGCCAACACTTAGCAAAACTCAAAATCCATATAGCTAAATGCCTAAAAGCCTGTATGGATGGTAGAGATAGGTATTTGCATATTAGTTAACCCTCCCCAAAAGGAACAATCCCCCAAAATGGAGCTTACCCTCTTACCAACTATTTTCTCATTTTGACACTTAACCTCACACTCTTTCTGGTGGAAAGAGTATCTTCAATTGACTCAGCAGACTTCTTCTTCTTAGCACTAGTGGGCTTCTTCAGTGTAGTTGTGCTCTCTTTAGCTGCTGGTTTGTGATCCTCAATGGCAGCTTCAACGCTTCAACTAACACCTGTAAATTTTTTTGTACTACCTCATCTTGAAAGTGCTTCAGCTCTGCCTTTAACTTCCTGTTTTGGGAATGAAAATCTCTATTCTGTCTGTAAAGATTCTTTATCTGTTTATGAAGGGGAAGAGCCTTTCTCACTGCAAACCTTGCCAAGTCAAGGGTATGATTATAGCCATCCACGAGCTCTTCCATTTGGGCCAAGTGGACCTTTTATTCTGTTTTAAGATGAGCTATTTCTTTTCTTGCATCTCTAAGTTGCTTGATAAGTCTTTTGTAGGTCTGGCTGTCAGGAGGGGCAGTGACATGCTTAGTCTCAATAGGATTTTCCTCAGTCTCCTTTTCCTCCTGCATGGGAAGTGTCTTCTCTACCTCATCAGGTTCCTTGCTGGCTCTACCTTTATTCTTCTTTCTCTACACAGGGGTTCCATCTTTTCTTTTCTCAGGCTTCTCAATGCCTTTCTCAGAGATTTCATATTTTCTCTCCAAAGGTATTTTAGTACCTTTACCCTTACCCTTATGTGCAGGGGTTTCTTTATTCTCTTTCAAAGGATTTTCAATGTTTTTTCCCTTCTTCTTTAGAATAGGGGTTTCTGGAAAAGGACGCTCTTGGAAAACCTCCTTGGGAATCGATGACCTTGTGAAAGGTCTTCTACATTTGATTTCAACTGTTGGAGAAGAAGAGGGGAATAGAATATTCTTCCCTTTCTTGGATGTAGCTTTGGTAGAAGAAGGCATCTCTTCTAACCCTAGTGGAGGTGGTGGTGAGAAATATCTGTGTGGAGAAGGATAGACTTCCTCCTCAACTTCCTTGACCTGCTTGCTAATCTCTAAAATAGGGGCTCTGCCCTTTATCTTCTTGTTGATCCCTTCTTTAGTACTAGTGGGTGATGAAGGACCTGTGATCTGTGATTGGGAAGTAGGTATTGGATCCATCTTGAAATGAGAAGTAACCACAAAGTGCTCCCAGGAAATCTCTTTCTTTCCCAACTCTTCAGAGACTAGCATCCTGATCAGTCCAGAGTGGAAAAGACTTGAATCCACATCCTTAGATTTGTCTTGCACCCCATCTGATATTTTACCTATACTTCTCAGCAAGTAATAAGGAACATTCATCTTAACCTTACCAGTAAAATGTAACAACAGCCTTATGTGGTAATGATACAAGGTGTTAAATCTCCTTTCACAAGTAAAATATCTCTGTATGATTTTTAATAATCTGTCAAACTGTTCAACCAATTGACTTCTTGGCATACTCTTAGACAACTCATTGGCTTTATATTTAGGTTTAAAGAGATATTTAGCATAGGGTGAACTCAAAACCATGGCCTTGAACCACTTTTCACCCGTAATGGGGATCCCTGTTGCAGTTGAGATAGAGGCTTCAGTTACCTCAAATTCCAAATCCCCAACCTTGGTTTTTGTAATCTTCCCCACCTCTTGATAAATAGGTATTGAAGAGACTCAGTGGCTTTGTCATCCCCACTAGGCCATAGTCTCACACTAAGGGGAAAGGTCAACTAGATTAAGGTTATATTCTTAAGTTGACTTGAGGAAAAAGGTAAAAAAGGAGTAAAAGATAACTCAATGAAAGAATAGAAGAGATGGAAGAGTTAACCCTAGGAGTTAATCTAACTCAATAGAGAAATAGAAGAAAAAGTATAAATAGAAGGCTGGGGCGCACCTATGAGGCATTCTGGATTTTGGTATTTGCTTGTTATTTCTCTTAAGCATACAGTTTGGGGTTTTGCTGTTACAAACCCTTGTGAGCAACTCAGTCGTGAAAGATCCACTCACCTTGTTCCAAAGCTTGGTCTCAGGGATGAAAGACTCCACCCACACCATTCTACACTCATCACATATCCACCAATAGATTCAGAAAAGAAACAGGGTCGTACTATTCAGGAGTTTCCAGCAAGGGCGCAACATCATCTAGAGGAGAGTTTGATCCAGCTGATCAGGATAGACATTGGGCATTCCAACACTTGGGTTTTACTTGCAGGTGCTCAACCATCACTTCGAGGGTTTCTTTGAAGAGTTATCATCATCAGATTTTTAGCTACAGTTTTGGATGACTTTGAGGCTAGGAGGACGTCCTGTGATTCAGTATTTCTCAGATCTAGGGAGATCTACCTAGAATCTGGATCTAAAACTTCTCCCACGGGGTTTCCATAGCCTGATCTATATTCCTAGAGAGTTTCAGAGCATTTGGAGGCCTCCTTCATCAAGGTCGAGTTATCTAGGGTTCCAGGCATCTAGGAGAGCGCATCTTCATTAAAGGATTCAATATTTGGAGGGGTTGGCCTTAGCCTTTCGGCCTAAGAATTCAGGAGGGAGATCCTATCACCCTGATCTATTAGTTGGCAGAGTTTGGGCTCATTTGGAGCCTTCCTTCATCAAGGTCGATTTATTGAGGGTTTCAACCTTCTACTGGAGTGTGGCATCTTTCAGCTAGAGGAGTTGGCATCCATTTGGTTCAGATCTGTTGTATCGACCTTCATTTCTTATCCAGCCTTTGGAGGCTTTTTTTGTATTAGTGGGAGCATTTTGTAGCAGCTCATATCTATTATCTATTGGGCCATCTCAAGATTATTCCAGATCTACTCTTTCTATTGTATCTGATTCATGCTTCTCATAATAAAGGTTAGATCTATGCTTGTGTTTTCTATATCTTGAATATGTTGTGATCTTGCATATGTTGGATGAATCTTGTATAAACACGATTTAAATAACTGGAACACTTCAATAACCACCTGCACATCAAACACGTCAGAGGTAGTTAGTGATTCCAAGAAAAAAAATGGCTTGGGGTCATTACAGTGGTATCAGAGCTTTGATCCTCCAAACCTGTGGAGGGATCGATGCATGCAGAAGTACAGTGGAATCTTTATGGGTAGAAGGAAGAAACCAACCAGTGAAACAGAGGCTGAAATGGAACAGTCAGGGGATGACCGTGAGCCTCAAGGCTTCGCCTTCTTGGCAGCCGAATTTGACAAGTTCCAGCAGACCATAAATCTCACAGAGGGCAACTTGATCCACCATTTACAGGAGAACCAGGAAACCAACCGAAGGGGACAGGACGAAATCACTGAAACCTTGAAGAAGGTTGATGAGAATATGAGGAAGATTGATGAGAACCAGTCCTGGATAACTGATCTTTTGATGCAAATGACCCATTAAGGGAAGGACCCTGAGACGTATGGGAATAAGGTGGCTAGTGGATCTGGTGGATTCCATGGTGAGATCATATATAACTCGAAGAAAGCTACCATATCCGAAGGAAGTCAGGGAGGAGGCATGTCCAATGGGTAGATGGGTAGCAGGGCTAACCCAAGGCCATACATGTTCACGTTCATAGATGAATAGCTAGGCCGACATCTGGGTAGCAGGGCTAACCCGAGGTCATACATGCCCACATTTACAGATGAGCAAGTGCAACAGGAACATGTGGATGATTTTGTTGAACAAATGGAGAGATGTACCAAGGAGTACTATGGGTTGGATATGACGATTCAAAAGCAGATGTCTCTGGATCAGTATTGCCAACTCAAGTTCAAAAATAAGCCTAGGCCAAACCACAGGAGCAGCTTTGAGTTTGAACGAAGAGTAGGGAAGATAGAGATTCCATAATTTGATGGTACGACCAAGATGACAGCACAAGCATGGGTGCAAAAGCTGGATACCAACTTGCAGCTTAACCCCATGAGGGAGATGGAAGCCATCAAGTTTTCCACTATGTACTTGGATGGAAAAGCTCATGATTGGTGGTATCATGGACTCACCACACTAGGCAACAATCAAATAGTATCCTATACAAAATTTACTCAGAGGCTCATTGATAGGTTTGATTAAGGGGATCCTGAGCTACACTTCCGGGAGCTCACACAACTCAAGAAAACTAGCGTGGCTGAGGTATATATTGAATAATTTTAGAGGTTGGCGGTGATGGTGCAAGACATTTCTCCAACTAGACTCATGATGCTCTTTACTGAGGGGTTGATGGAACCCTTGAAGGGTTGGGTAAAGGCTTTCAATCCTACCAACCTACAGGAGTCTATTTGGAAGGCAAGGGATCTGGGGCCAGCTGCTAAATTCATACCCAGACCACCTCTTAACAATGGTGGAAGAGATCAAAGGCCTCCAATGAACAAGGGAGGACATGACCCAAGGAGTTTTGATAGGGGTCGTGGCAAAGTGGATGAGAACACTAGGAGGGACTGAGGAGGAAGAAACTTTGCTTCACCTACAAAGAACCATGGAACCCAACACACAAATGCATGGACCGTGGTCAAGTGCACTACATAGAGGTCACTTCTGACAATGAGGAGGAGGAGGAGATCAGACAGATATAGAACATTAAGGCTGAAACTATTGAGGAAGTAGAAGAAGAAATCACAGGACATGCAAGACAGGACTGTATGGCTACCTTAGCGTCTATCAATGGAGTGCCCAAGTATAACACCTTCCGGATGAGGGGGGTCTTGCAAGGACATAAGGTATCGATTCGGATTGATGGGGGAGCCTCTCATAACTTCATTGATTCAACATTTCTGAAAAGGAGACACATACCCATAGTAGAGTTTGAAGGGTTCAAGGTGGAGGTAGCAGGTGGAGGCACTATGCCTTGTGACAAATACATCCCTGGCATGAAGCTTACCTTGGGTAGGCATGAGCTAGTATATGACATCTATGTTATGGACCTTCTGGATACCAACATCATCTATGGTGTTCAGTGGATGAGCACGTTAGGACCTATCACCACCAACTACAAGACCATGGAGATGTCATTCACAGAGGAAGGTGGAAGAAAGATAGTGCTCCGGGGCATGACAGGGAATGTTGCAAAGGTGGTCATGGCCAAGAGGATAGAGGTGATCTTCCGAAGAGACGAGATAGTGTACGTAGTAGAATGCAAGATTTCAACATGTATGGATGAGCACAACAAGGTTCACTACACCCCAGAGATCAAAGAAATCCTTGAAAAGCACCACAAGGTATTTGGACCGATTCCCCCAGGGGTACCACCGGACAGGGGGTTTGAGCACATTATTGAGCTAGAGGAAGGAGCCAAACCAGTCATTACCACACCATAAATACATCCAAAGAAGTACAAAGACGAGATAGAGAAGGCCATCAAGGAACTTTTGGACATGGGGCACATCAGACCAAGCACTAGCCCTTTTGCCTCTTTAGTAGTGCTGGTGAAGAAGAAAGATGGCACTATGAGGATGTGCATTGACTTTAGGGCCTTGAATAAAAAGACCATAAAAAATAGGTACCCAATACCAAGGATTGATGAGTTGCTAGACGAGTTGCATGGAGTTGTCTACTTCACAAAGATTGACCTTCGTTCTGGGTATCATCAGATCAAGATGAGGGAGGAGGACATCTCAAAAACAACCTTTAGATGTCATTATGGCCACTATGAGTTTTTGGTGATGCCCTTTGGGTTAACCAACGCCCCAGCCACGTTCCAATCTTGTATGAACCATGTGTTCAATAGGTAATTGAGGAAGCATTTGCTGGTATTTTTTGATGACTTGCTCATTTACAACAAGACGTGGGAGGAACATCTCAGACATGTGGATCAGATTTTGACAATCGTGGAGGAACAATCATTATATGCTAAGGAGTCCAAATGTGAGTTTGGAATGACAGAGGTGCTTTACTTGGGGCACATCATTGGAGCAAAGGGGGTACAGGTACATCGGGAGAAAATAAAATCCATCATGGAATGGCCTACTCCTAAGACACTCATAGAATTGAGAGGATTTTTGGGCATGTGCATGTACTACAGGAAATTTGTCAAGGGATTTTCTCAGCTGTGTGCACATTTGACTGATTTGACTAAGAAAGGAGCCTTTAAGTGGAATGAGGAGGCTCAAATGATGATGGACAAGATGAAGAAGGTAATGAGTACGTGCCCAGTCCTGGCCCTTCCATATTTCAGCCTACCTTTTACCTTGGAGTGTGATGCCTCAAGAGAAGGGATAGGGGCCGTATTGATGCATAATATGCATCCTCTTTCCTATGAGATTCGAAAACTCAGGGGTCCTGAGCTACTATACAACATTTATGACAAAGAAATGTTGGCTATCATGCACACACTAGCAAAATTCCGACAGTATTTGGTAGGTGCACGGTTTGTGGTCAAGTTAGATCATAACAGTCTCAAATACCTATTAGAGAAGAAGGAATTGAATGAGAGACAACAAAAATGGGTAAGCAGAATACAGGCCTACGAATTTGACATTGAATTTGTCAAAGGGAATAACAATGTGGTGGTTGATGGATTATCCAGGAGGCCATCCATCTTTGCCATGACAGGGGTATCAGTTGACTGGAAAGACCATCTGGTAATGGAATATGCAAAGGATCATTTTTCGTGTCATCTATTAGATGGGAAGGTACAAGATGATAATTTCAAGATTATAAATGACTTCATCTACTACAAGAATCGCATCTTTTTGGTTCCTGAATCGCTCTTCAAAGCCAAGATGTTGCAGGCGTACCATGACTCACCGATGGCAAGACACCAGGGGATCAACAAGACGTACAAGCAAGTGAGGTAAATTTTCTCATGAAAGGGCCTCAAGGAGGACATGATAAATCACGTCAAGGAGTGTACTACATGTCAAGAGAAAAAGGATGAGCACACACACCCAACAGGACTATTGCAACCCTTACCCATTCCGGAGCACAAGTGGGAAATCATATCCATGGATTTCATCACTGGGTTGCCAAAGACGCAAGGGAAGGACTGCATTTTTGTAGTAGTGGACAGGTTGACAAAGTTTTCACACTTCTTCACCATAGCTATCGACTTCAGTGCAGCACAGGTGGCCGAACTATTTTTCAGGGAGATTTTTCAGGTTTCAAAGCCTACCTAAGGCCATTGTTAGTGACAGGGATAACAGGTTCATGAGTACATTTTGTCAGGGGATGACCATGATCCTCAAGGCTTGGCCTTCTTAGAATCCGAATTTGACAAGTTCCAGCAGACCATAAATCTCACAGAGGGAAACTTGGTCCACCATTTACTGGAGAACCAGGAAACCAACCAAAGGGGACAAGCCGAAATCACTGAAACCTTGAAGAAGGTTAAGGAGAATATGAGGAATATTGACAAGAACCAATCCTGAATAACTGATATTTTGATGCAAATGACCCATCAAGGGAAGGACCTTGAGACATATGAGAATAAGGTGGCTAGTGGATCCAGTGGATTCCATGGTGAGATCACATATAACCTGGAGAAAGCTCCTAGATTCGAAGGAAGTCAGGGAGGAGGCACGTCCAATGGGCAGATGGGTAGCAGGGCTAACCTAAGGCCATACATGCCCATGTTCATAGATGAACAACTAGGTCGACACCTGGATAGCAAGGCTAACCCAAGGCCATACATGCCCACATTCACAGACGAGCAAGTGCAACAGGAACAAGTGGATGATTTTGTTGAACAAATGGCGAGATGTACCAAGGAGTACTATGGGTTGGATATGACGATTAAAAAGCAGATGTCTCTGGATCAGTATTGCCAACTCAAGTTCAGAAATAAGCCTGGACCAAACCACAGGAGCATCTTTGAGTTTGAACGAAGAGCAGGGAAGATAGGCATTCCATACTTTGATGGTACGACCAATATGACAACACAAGCATGGGTGAAAAAGATGGATACCTACCTGCAACTTAACCCCATGAGGGAGATGGAAGCCATCAAGTTTTCCACTATGTACTTGGATGGAAAATCTCATGATTGGTGGTATCATGGACTCACCACACTAGGCCACAATCAAATAGTATCCTACCCAGAATTTACTCAGAAGCTCATTGATAGGTTTGATCAAGGGGATCTTGAGCTACAGTTTCGAGAGCTCACACAGCTCAAGAAAACTAGAATGACTGAGGTATATATTGAATAATTTCAGAGGTTGGCATTGATGGTGCAAGACATTTCTCCAACCAGACTCATGATTCTCTTTACTGAGGGGTTGATGGAACCCTTGAAGGGTTGGGTAAAGGATTTCAAGCCTACCAACCTACAGGAGGCTATTTGGAAGGCAAGGGATCTGGGTCCAGCTGCTAATCCAAAATTCATACCCAAACCACCTCTTAACAATGGTGGAAGAGATCAAAGGCCTCCAATGAACCAGGGAGGACGTAACCCAAGGGGTTTTGACAGGGGTCTTGGTAGAGTGGATGAGAACACCAGGAGGGAGCTGAGAAGGAAGCAACTTTGCTTTACCTACAAAGAACCATGGAACCCAGCACACAAATGCATGGGCTGTGGTCAAGTGCACTACATAGAGGTCACTTCTAACAACGAGGAGGAGGAGGAGATCAGACAAATACAAAACATTGAGGCCAAAACTATTGAGACAGTAGAAGAAGCAATCACAGGACAGGCAGGACATGACTGTATGGCTACCTTAGCATCTATCAGTGGAGTGCTCAAGTATAACACCTTCTGGATGAGGGGGGTCTTGCAAGGATAGAATGTATCGGTTCTGATTGATGGGGGAGCCTCTCATAACTTCATTGATTCAACATTGTTGAAAAGGAGGCACATACCCATAGTAGAGTTTGGAGGGTTCAAGGTGGAGGTAGCAGGTGGAGGCACTATGCCTTGTGACAAATACATCCCTGACATGAAGCTTACCTTGGGTAGGCATGAGCTGGTGCAGGACATATATGTTATGGACCTTCCAGATACCAACATTATCCTTGGTGTTTAGTGGCTGAGCACGTTAGGACCTATCACCACCAACTACAAGACCATGGAGATGTCATTCATAGAGGAAGGTGGAAAAAAGATAGTGCTTCGGGGCATGACAGGGAATGCCACAAAGGTGGTCACGGCCAAGAGGATGGAGGCCATATTCCGAAGAGATGAGATAGTGTACGCACCAGAATGCAGGATTTCAGCACATATGGATGAGCAGGGCAAGGTTCACTACACCCTAGAGATCAAAGAAATCCTTTACAAGCACCACAAGGTGTTTGGACCGATTCCCCTAGGGGCACCACCGGACAGAGGGTTTGAGCACATTATTGAGCTAGAGGAAGGAGCCAAACCAGTCATTACCACACCATATAGACATCCAAAGAATTACAAAGATGAGATAGAGAAGGCCATCAAGAAACTTTTGGACATGGGGCACATTAGACCAAGCACTAGTCCTTTTGCCTCTTCAGTAGTGCCGGTGAAGAAGAAATATGGCACTATGAGGATGTGCATTGACTTTAGGGCCATGAATAAAAAGACCATAAAAAATAGGTACCCGATACCAAGGATTGATGAGCTCCTAGACGAGTTGCATGGAGCTGTCTACTTCACAAAGATTGACCTTCGTTCTGGCTATCATCAGATCAAGATGAGGGAGGAGGACATCTCAAAAACAACCTTCAGATGTCAGTATGGCCACTATGAGTTTTTGGTAATGCCCTTTGGGTTAACCAATGCCCTAGCCACGTTCCAATCTTATATGAACCATGTGTTCAACAAGCAGTTGAGGAAGCATTTGGTGGTATTTTTTGATGACTTTCTCATTTATAGCAAGACGTGGGAGGAGCATTTTAGACACGTGGATCAGATTTTGACAATCATGGAGGAACAATCACTATATGCTAAGGAGTCCAAATGTGAGTTTGGAATGACAGAGGTTCTTTACTTGGGGCACATCATTGGAGCAAAGGGGGTACAGGTACATCAGGAGAAAATAAAAGCCATCATGGAATGGCCTACTCCTAAGACACTCATAGAATTGAGAGGATTTATGGGCATGTGCATGTACTACATGAAATTTTTCAAGGGATTTTCTCAGCTATGTGCACCTTTGACTGATTTGACTAAGAAAAGATCCTTCAAGTGGAATGAGGAGGCTCAAATGACGATGGACAAGATGAAGAAGGTAATGAGTATGTGCCCAATCCTAGCCCTTCCAGATTTCAACCTACCTTTTACCTTGGAGTGTGATGCCTCAGGAGAAGGGATAGGGGCCATACTGATGCAGAATAGGCATCCTCTTTCCTATGAGATTCAAAAACTCATGGGTCCCAAGCTACTCTACAACATTTATGACAAATAAATGTTGGCTATCATGCATGCACTAGCCAAATTCCAACAATATTTGGTAGGTGCACGGTTTATGGTCAAGTCAGATCATAACAGTTTCAAATACCTATTGGAGAAGAAGGACTTGAATGAGAGACAACAGAAATGGGTAAGAAGAATATAGGCCTATGATTTTGACATTGAATTTGTCAAAGAGAAGAACAATGTGGTGGTTGATGCATTATCTAGGAGGCCATCCATCTTTGCCATGACAGGGGTATCAGTTGACTAGAAAGACCATCTGGTAATGGAATATGCAAAGGATCAGTTTGCATGTCGGATATTGGATGGGCAGGTGCAAGATTATAATTCCAGGGTTATAAATGACCTCATATTTGTGGTTCCTGGATCGGCCTTCAAAGCCAAGATATTGCAGGCGTACCATGACTCACCAATGGCAGAACACCAGGGGATCAACAAGACGTACAGGCAGGTGAGGGAAAGGTTCTCATGGAAGGGCCTCAAGGAGGACGTGATAAAGCACCTCAAGGAGTGTACTACATGTCAGGAGAACAAGGTTGAGCACACACACCCAATAGGACTACTACAACCCTTACCCATTCCAGAGCACAAGTGGGAAAACATATCCCTGGATTTCATCACTAGGTTTTCAAAGACTCAAGGGAAGGAATGCATTTTTGTAGTAGTGGATAGGTTGACAAAGTTTGCACACTTCTTCACCATAGCTATTGACTTCAGTGTAGCACAGGTGGCTGAACTGTTTTTTAGGGATATTTTCAGGTTGCACGACCTACCCAAGACCATTGTTAGTGACAGGGATAGCAGGTTCATGAGTACATTTTGGCAGGAGTTATTTAGATTGGTTGGTATGACCTTGACCCCTAATACCATCTATCATCCTCAGATAGATGGACAGACCGAGATAGTCAACAAGTGGGTGGAAGGCTACCTCATAAAGTATGTGGCAGGGCAATAGAAAGCATGGGCCAGATGATTTCACTAGGGAGAGTATTGCTACAACACCACCCAACATATGTCCATAGGAATGTCACCATTCAGGGCCTTGTATAGCTATGATCCTTTATATTTTGTGGAGATTGCTTTCAGTGAAAGCCGGGTGCCCATGGTACATGATTGGATAAAACAAAGCCAAGATATTCTCAGGGAGCTGAAGGATCATCTACAGAAAGCATAGAACCAGCAAAATATCCAAGCAGACAAGCACATAGTTGATTATACTTTTGAGGTTGGTGACTTAGTCTATCTAAGGCTCCAACCATACAAGCAGGCTTCCATAAAAAGAAGAAGAGCAGAGAAGTTGCAACCACGTTTCTTTGGACCCTACAGAGTCAACAGGAAGATATGGGTCGTAACTTATGAGATGGAGCTTCCACAGGGTAGCAGGATACACAACGTCTTCCATGTCTCCTACCTCAAGAAAGCCATAGGCTAACACATCACACCCATTGAGGTATTACCTCCCATGGATGAAGAAGGACAACTTGTTTTGATTCCAGAGGAGATATTGGAGGTCCGAGAGAAGAGGCTCAGGAACAGAAGCATCAAGGAGTACCTGATCAGATGGAAATATCTACCCATTGAGGATGCTACATGGGAAAGTGAACAAGTGGTGAGAGAAACAGGTTTCGAATTGCTTGAGGACAAGAAATTTCTAGTAGGGGAGACTGTAATGTCCCCCACCTCTTGATAAAGAGGTATTGAAGAGACTCAGTGGCTTAGGCATCCCCACTAGGCCATAGTCTCACACTAAGGGGAAAGGTCAACTAGATTAAGGTTATATTCTTAAGTTGACTTGAGGAAAAACATAAAAAAGGAGTAAAAGATAACTCAATGAAAGAATAGAAGAGCTGGAAGAGTTAACCCTGGGAGTTAATATAACTCAACAGAGAAATAGAAGAAAAACTATAAATAGAAGGATGGGGCGCACCTATGAGGCATTCTGGATTTTGGTATTTGCTTGTTATTGTTCTTGAGCATACAGTTTGGGGTTTTGCTATTACAAACCCTTGTGAGAAACTCAGTGGTGAAATATCCACTCACCTTGTTCCAAAGATTGGTCTTAGGGATGAAAGACTCCACCCACACCATTCTACACTCATGACATATCCACCAATAGATTCAAAAAAGCTACAGGGTCATCCTGTTCAGGAGTTTCTAGCAAGGGCGCAACATCATCTAGAGGAGAGTTCGATCCAGCTGATCAGAAGAGACGTTGGACATTCCAACACTTGGGTTTTACTTGCAGGTGATAAACCATCACTTTGAGGGTTTCTTTGAAGAGTTATCATAATCATATCTTCAACTACAGTGTGGGATGACTTTGAGGCTAGGAGGACGTCCTGTGATTCAGTATTTCTCAGATCTAGGGAGATCTACCTAGAATCTGGATCTGAAACTTCTCCCACGGGGTTTCCATAACCCAAGCTATATTCCTAGAGAGTTTCAGAGAATTTGGAGGCCTCCTTCATCAGGGCCGAGTTATCTAGGGTTCCAGGCATCCAGGAGGGTGCAACTTCATTAGAGGATTCAATATTTGGAGGGGTTGGCCTTAGCCTTTCGGCCTGAGACTTCAAGAGGGAGATCATATCACCCTGATCTATTAGTTGGCAGAGTTTGGGCTCATTTGGAGCCTTCCTTCATCAAGGTCGATTTATTGAGGGTTTCAGCCTTCTACTGGAGCGTGGCATCTTTCAACTAGAGGAGTTAGCATCCATTTGGCTCAGATCTGTTGCATTGACCTTCATTTCTTATCCAACCTTTGGAGGCTTGTTTTGTATTAGCGGGAGCATTTTGTAGTAGCTCATATCTATTATCTATTGGGCCATCTGAGGATTATTCCAGATCTTCTCTTTCTATTGTATCTAATTCATGCTTCTCATAGTAAAGGTCATATCTATGCTTGTGTTTTCTATATCTTGAATATGTTGTGATCTTACATATGTTGGATGAATCTTGTATAAACACCGTTTAAATAACTGGAACACTTCAATAACCACCTGCACATCAAACACGTCAGAGGTAGTTAGTGATTCCAAGCAAAAAATTGGCTTGGGATCATTACAGTTTTCCTACCATCAAAATGTAATGCAAAATCTTTTTCTACCTCTGGGTGGCCTCTCTGAATGTTCTGATAGAAAGAGAGGCACCCTACTCTCTGAAAGTGATCTCTTGCCATGGGTTCTGTATCAAAAATACGCATGTCCACTGGTTCTATCCTAACTATCTTGCCTCCTTTGTGAACCTTCTTTGATTGGGGGGTCTCCATGGCTCAAAATGAGAGCTCTTGAAAGGCTTAAGGGATGATAATTATCATGAAGGATTTGAAAAGAGTTTCAAATATACTAGTCTGACCCTTTGCAACTGAGTAAAATTCTTGATTTCGAGATGAAAGGAGGCAAGGGAAGCATCGAGAGGTTAAGCAACACCTCTGGGTAGCGCAACGCATACGCAGAGGATATGCTATCTATAGGCTTGCGATCTAAATGACTGAGGCAGGAAGCAATAAACTGACTTATACGTTGGCAATGAAGATAGAGGTCTAGAAAAGAAAGAGGACCAAGCTATCATGCAAAGACGAGCCTCCTACGACTGTGAAAAATTGGCCAACCAAAACCCGGGTGCAAATTTCTTGTGAAAAATAATATGCAGAGGGGGGCAACACGGGATACCTATGTAGTAGACACCTATTGGAATCTTCAACGAAATCTCAGGGTGAGATTGAGAAAACTTGGGCTCTTGAACCCACTTCAATCTCGAGCTTGGTTTCCTTGTTGTCACCTAATCAGAACTTGTGAATTTGCGCAGCAAGCCACTGTTGATCCTTTCAAAAATATAAACTGTTACAAGGCTCGTAAATGAAATATATGGTAAGCATCTTTAACTAACTACTGGGAATAAAAACAAGGGACATGACATCATTCATGGAAATCATGACTTGAGATGGAAGTACGATGAATTGGATAGGCGCTACAGAACTGCCTAATGAGTAGGCAACGTTTCCAATTCAAAATATGATTAGATAGGTAAGTGAGGACGATGAGGCATGCTTATGAGGTCATGAGTGAGGAGAAAGGTGTGTCACATCAGCCTGATCATGGGAGGTATCTACCTAGGGACAAATCATAAAAGGGACTAAAAAGAATAAACCATAAGCTAAAAGGGTTCAAGGATCAAAAATCAAATTGAGGAACAAAACATGAGCTATGAGTACTCAAAATTTTAGTCATCCAAGGGGTCCTAACCAACATAACTCTAAAGAGATGAAACTTTTTCAAAAGATTTAAAATCTAAGGCTTTAAAAATAATAAAAACAAACTAAAAGACCCAAGGTAATTTAGTGTGATAACAAGTTGAGTATTGCGAGATTTGTCGAATCCATGGGAATGGGCCAAGACAATGCCCCATTATTTAGAAGTATTTAATAGTACCAAATACTGTGCATTGTGAGTTTTGTGCATCTACCACAGATGCTACAAATCAGTGTAGAGCATTGGATGCACTTGCAGACATACTAGATTGAACATCATTTAGGGTGAATGAAACCCCTCGGGGACTGGGAAGAGGTCGAGGAGGTGGAGTTGGAGGATATTTCATAGGAGGAAGAACCGGGGGAAGAGGACTAAGTATATGCTACATCTATGATGAGAAAGGCCATTTGGCTAGAGATTGTCCTCACCCAAGGAAACCATGGTGCTCTCATTGCAGAACCAATGGGCACACAACTGAAGACTGCCCAGAGCTAATTGCGAAATGGGAAGATCGGGTACGTCAACGAGGAACTAATCTTATAAGATTAGAGATAAAGAGAGTCATTAAAGGACAACTACCCAATCTTAATATTGTTACTTGAGGAGGAGAAAAGACTAGCATAGATGTTGATAATGTACCTCAGATCCAGATAACAACACCTAAGGAGGATGGGTATGATCCTCTGAAACAAAAGCTATTATTTAAAAATGCAATAGAAGTATTTCAGAGTATCCCTGGCCCTGAGATGCAAGAAAAAACCCTTGAGCCTGTCGTTTACCCTAAGATCACACAAGTCCATGCTTCACCCCCTGCACCCTGAAACCCTGTAGTCTCGATAAGACAACCTGAGTCGTCACAAAATGTAGTTGACCTTTGGTTTCAGCTATTTTCTGATATTCTGGGGAATGACTAGTTGACAGAAAAGTTGCGCAATGCCCTATACCTAGTCCTAGGAACTGAAGAATCTACAGAAACTAGAATAAGGACTAATATTCCTGAGAAGAATACTCAGAGAGTGTAGAGAAGGAAAATACGAACTAGAAAAGAGTTTAGATTAGCAACTTAGCTAGATGAGTTTGAGATTAAGGATGTTAAATTATATCTAGGATCTGAGTTTAATATACTGCCTAAAATTTTTTGGGAAGCTTTAAGAAAAACCCAGTTTAAATATTCCCCAATCCAGTTAAGAATGGCCAATCAATATTGTATTTTTCTAGTAGGAAGACTGGAGAATGTGGAAATAGATGTTTCAGGAGTGAAGACTATAGCTGATTTTGAGGTGATCGAAATCATGGGGGATAAGGACCCTTGTCCTGCACTACTTGGTATTGATTTGGATTACGACAACTATGCGGTGATTGAACTAAAGAGAGACACTATGACATTTGAAGCAGAAAGAATAAAAGTGGTTCAACCCTTGGATCCGTATGTAGGCCCTCGATACATAGAACCAATGGACAACAATATGGAGGGAGAAGACTTGGATCAGTTGTACGTTGTAACAGGAGGAACAAGAGAAGAATATATAAATCCTACTGCTGATGGATCAGTAAGTTGGAGGAGCATACAATCGGCAGACAAAGATTCAGAACTAGAATTTGACAGTTGGAAACAAGGTTCATATGAAATATTTTCAAGAAGATGCACAACTGTTAGAGAAACTAGATGGGTTGGAACCGAGTTCAGAGAACAATTGATATACGATGGTACCTCGGAACTCGACACCTTTCTGGTCAGCATGGAAGAAATGATAGTGGAGGATCAAAGAATCTCAGTTTTGGACTTAGCTCTCCAAAACACCCTTGCTAGATGGTGGATGAGTCACAAAGCCTTGATCAAGAACTGGAAGGATTTTAAGCAAGACATCTGATACAAATTTCAAGATAAGGAGCAACTATAATCAGAGATTCAGAAGAACTTCCAATTTGCACAATTGTTCAATGGACAATCTGATCCTAAAGCACATGTTGAACAATGTGTGAGATAGTGGCAAGTTGCGGAAATACCATCTCTCTTATGGGTTCAAGTATTTTCCCATTCGCCAGGTCTGATTCCTAAAGCTTGGTACTTGCATGAAGAAACCAGAAGACAGACCAGCGAATGGAAACCGTTGGCAGATCAAATTTGCAAGGACTTCTCATTTACAAGTAAGTAACTTGTGCTTAAAGTAGTCCTGCAAAGAATTAAAGAATTCATTTTTACCGACACTGGTGAACACAAAATAGACCTAGTGATATGTGCAAAGAATAACCAAGCACTTCAGTCTAAAATTCACCTAAACTCGGACAAGAGATTTATAGAATTCTATAAAATTGAGAAGGATTTGGAAAACCCGGATGATTTAAAAGAATTGAGAAATTTATCCATTAAGGAAACAGAAGGAAGCAGAGAAATCTAGAACATTATACCCAGCCAGAATGATGGTTTTTATAACTATCCATTGAAGTTGCGTAAAGTCAATATAGGAACCTCAGAGCTGTTGGAAGATTGGTTGTTGTCATTGATGTCAACCCTAGTCATGGGTTTTGGACTGCAAGATTGATAAAGGTATTTGGACATGAAGGACAATGCACATGCATATACAACACCCATGAATGGATAGTATACATCATGTTGTTTCTGGTGGTATGTGGCACGTCATGCGGATCCTCATGGTTGAGGAGAAATGAATTTTTGAAGATGACAAAGTGAATTGAAGAAGGAAGTACATGTCGGCCCTAAAGATAATTAAAGAAAATAATTACAAAATAAGAAAGTGTCAGGTCGGCCCTAATGTTAAAAGGAAGTGACATAAATGGTATAAATAAACATCATTATACATTCATTTGATACAAGTCAAATTTCAGAGGAAATAAGAAGTAAAGAAGGTCGGATTTCAAGGGAGGATGAAGTATTTTTTGTGATGTGTTCTAATGTATGTTATTTTTAGGTCATCTTACCATTTTTGCTATAACTTTTTTCTAGAACGATTCAGATGGTGAAATCACTATGGTATTGAGAAGACATATCAAAGTACCTCTGGTAAAAATTTCATCTCTTGATTCACTATAATTATGGAGATACACAATGTGGAAGATAGGGTTTATGACCAGTCCTGAAGCTAGTCAATAAACTGGTGTTCCGGGTAAAACAGTCATAAATTATTCATCAAGAATCCAAAATATGTGGGACGAATTTCATTGGAAAGAGTATGGACTGTAGTTTCTTTTGTGCAAATTTTAGAAACGGATGTTAAATATTGAGTGCAGGGCATTTTGTACAAGTTCAGTCTCTTGAATAGACCATAATTGAATAAAGTCTACCATTCTTTCTATAACTTATTTTTGGGGAGGATTCAAGGAGTGAAACTTGGAGGACTTTCAGAGAATACATTGAGTAATATTATATACAGGATCAGAGTACTCCAAGAATTGAAGAATTGTAGAAATTGAAGAAGTCACATGAAGCATTATCAGGTTCTATGTGATGATTGGTTGATGGTGATGATTTAATGTAAAATTTGATTATCTCTCATGTATTCTTGGGTGGAAAAAAGGGGCAAGGATGGAGAGTTCAAGTCTCTCTTGATATTGGAGGATTGTATCTTCCTCTTGGAGGTTTATCTCTCCATTTACATTTGGAAGCTATAGCTACCTTCGGAAGTCATTACTTCCCTTGAACAATAACTATTGATTATTTCTCATATATTGTGCATGGTGTACTGTGGTGTATTGGTGTAAATGTTATACTATTGTTCATTTCTCATTGGATATAATTGAATGGTTTAAGTATAAGTTGGAAAATGTTTTAAATTGTACTTGATACTGATTCACCCCCCTCTCAGTATCAACAATTGGTATTAGAGCAGGTTACCTTCAGTACAGTTTAAGCACTGGAAGGAAGATCCTAAGAAGAAATGGAAGACAAAATTCCAATTGGGATTCCACCATTTGATGGAAGAAATTTTGAATACTGGAGTGATAGAATGGAAACTTACTTGAAAGCTCTTGGGGCATATGTTTGGTTCTCAGTTGCTCCAGGATACAATGCTTTGAAGAAACCAAAGATTGCAGCTTAGAAGGAAGCAAAAAGGAACAACAAATTGACAATAGATACCATCCTAGATGGATTGACAAATTCAGTGAAATCCAAGGTGGGATCATGTGCATCATCAAAAGATCTTTGGGACAAGCTACAAGACCTTTATGTAAGGGAAGACGCAGAAGAAGAAGAAGAAGAAGAAGAAGTTGAAGCGAATTACAACATCTCAGATTTCAAAGAACAAAATAGAGGTCAGTTCTTTTGCTTTAATTGTGAAGGAGAAGGTCATGTTGAATTTGAATGTCCTCATCCAAGGATTGAAAGAAATGACACCGAAGAAGAAAATTCCAATGAATAAGAAGAAAATCATGAAGAAAAAATTATTCAACAAGAAGATGAGAATCTTAAAAAATTGAAGCATGTTGAGATTGAAAATATCAAGCTCAAAGACATGAAAAGAAAACTAAGAAGTGAATCGGGTAGTTGTGAAAAGACAGTTGTAATCTTGAAGAAACAATTAGAAGACTTTGAGAAACTAAGAGAAGAAACTATTTCCTTGAAAACTCTACTCGAAGAAAAAAGAAGAATAGGAGAAGTAAGGAATGTCCAAATGATGAAGAAAGAAGAAGATTGTGAGAAACTTGAACAAGAAGTTGTCTC
>ML813008.1:70054-134305 GCA_009831015.1 Picea engelmannii | reverse complement strand
TGTGTTTGCTAGTGGAGTTGTTCAACGGGAGGGAGGAAGAGCATAGATGACAAGCGAGTGATTGAAGAAGACATACCTTAACTAAATGTTCATAAAATGTGAACAAACCTTGTGATATTTGTCAAAATAGAGAAAATAATAGAGAATAGAAATATCACAAGGTTTGTTCACATTTTGTCACATTTTATGAACAAAATGTGAACAAACCTTGTCAGAATAGAGAAAAGATAAATAGGTATATTTAGCATAAGAAGCCAAAAGACAACTGCATAAGAGGGAACACGTGGGGGTTTGAGGAAAGCCTAATCGGGTAGTAACAAGAAAGGACCCAAATTAATTCAAGACCATCTGTGGTATGTAGTGAATGCAATAAATGGGATTGTTTTCACGAGTCTAGTGGGAAATGGAAAAATAAAGGTAGTTAAGACATAATCTATGTATGAGGCCACAAGTGAACTGGGGTGAGAATCACAATGGAATGCCAAAGTGATGTGTGTGTGGGCCCTACCAAACATATGTGAGGACATAGGAAGGACCATGAGACTCTCGAGCCATCAAGGGGAAAGAGATGAGAGATAAACAGGTCGAGGTAACACTCCTCCAAGATGTGGGTAGGTGTGTTGTAGCATATCTCATAAATATGGATCAAGTTGTCGTGCATCAAAATGTGAGTTTGGTCAGTCAAGTTTATTCCTAAAGGCCCAATGTTATGTTGTCCAACTCTACTTCATAGAAAGATAGAAAAATGGTTCAAAAGAACATCATTATTATCAGAATTTGTTAACTTCTTGGAGTGTCTTATGTTCCTAAACAATGCAACAATTCTAAAGAGTTGTAAAAGTGCAGGATGTTTCAATCCTTAGCTCAACGTTACAATGAAATGGCATATACTTATATGAAAGGAGGGTAATTTGACATCAGTCCCACCAATGCTTGTGTTATTACATGTAAACTTTTTATTAAGTGGAGGTGGACACTCTCAATGCAATGAACATGGGGGTAAAGTTGAGGAGACGATGTTAATAGTAGAAGTTGAAGGAGACCAGTGACTTATATGGAAATAAATGAAGGAAGGACATTTACATAAAAATTGGAGTGAGCTAAGGTTTATGTTAGGGGAAGATAATGAATTTATTAATAAAATGCATAGATTTCCATTGGAATATGAATAAGTGGTGTCCTGTATGGAATTATTAATGGGAGTGGACAGAAGAATAAAAGTGGGAGGACAAATCGATTAGGCAGAAGAATGCAATTGAAGAGAAGTGGAGAATAAGAGTGGGATTGAAGAATAAGAACATTGCAATTGAAGAATAAGAATAGAATTGAAAAGAATCGCTCCAGACGGTGCAAACGGACACGGCCTGCTTTTGACATTTCCAGCTCCAGATGGTGAAGGCTTGAGAGCGTATCCATCCCATCATTTCTATTTTTATTAATTGATTTTGCTTTTGGGGCAATCACACAGTTCATTAATTTTTATTAATTATTGCTTTTGGGGGCACTCAGGCCGTTCAATTCTGAACAGCAAGCAAGCAATCAGTAATTTTTATTTTCATATCTCAACAGAACTGAAAGTAATTTTTATTTTTATTTAATTAATTGCTCGACAATCACACAGTTCAATTCTCCACAGCTAGTATTATTTATTTTAATTAATTGCTCACAGTTCAATTCTCAACTGCAAGCAGCATGGATTTTATTTTAATTGATTGCAGGGCAATCACACATTTCAATTCTCAACAGTAAGCAGACCTTTTTACTGAAATACATTGCTTTTGGCTATTTTATTAATCAACATAGATTCATCTTTAATCATAATGAAATATAAAAAATAAATTAAAATGCAAATCTTGCAATGTTAAAAATATCTAAGATTTAAGTTAGTTAGTGTGTATTATGGTACTCTTTTCTTAATTTTTTATTTTTTTTATTTTAATTCATAAGTATGGAGTGAATAGTTATATTGGGCCAACTTATGCCACATCTCACATTAGAGTTAGGCACCGACTTAACACATTTTTCTTATACGGGGTTGGGCTATAGAATGCACCTCGCTTCTCTTGGCACAACCAGAGATGAAACATGAGAATTTGCATGACTCCTCAAGAGAAACACACAAGCTAACATAAGATTTTAAGCCACATTATGGCTTGAGATAACTGGAAGGCCCTTGTTGGCATGGGATAACCAAAAGGCCCTTGTTGGCATGACAAAACTATGTCGCTTGAATGATTATCCACTGAAGTTATTAAGACAAATTGGTTCATTTTGTCTAATTTCATAAGTGTACAACATTTATCCATAGAGTTGATCATCAAAGAGAATATTTATATAAGTACACTAGTCAAAATATGACACTTGGTTTTGGCGATATAAAAGGCCTTGGTCCACTTGATTAAAACTTTGAAAAATAATAACTTGATTTCAAATTGTAACAAGGAAATTTTAGCGATCGTTAGGATCGTTGGGAATCGATGCAAAGATACAACTTGGATCAACCTCATGGTTTTGCTAGGAGTGTCTCTTTAAGCTTGCCAAAGGAAGTTATCAAAGTCCCATTGTATCAAATTTGCTTAGTTTCGTGTATGACATTTCACTGTGAAACCTAGCTGACAATCTGTATTGTTTTTCGTTTGTATAAAATTAGGACTTGGAAATGCCCTTGGGAGATACATGAAGTCCTAACCTCCTTGATAACGTGAGAATTTGACTCTATTGACTTGCATATAAACCATTCACTATATCCTTGTGAATTGGAAACATAATCTAGGATTATGAATGTTGTTAGTATTCTTGGGAGCTAAATGATACCATAAGATGGAACTCATACTAACTTCATGATTATAGAGCAGTGCAACATGCAATTTCATCTATGATTGTGAATGTCAATTTGTGTGAAATTGATCTAGTTTTGTGTGTGTGTGTGTGTGTAATTAATTTATTTTTCGATGAAGATTATCTAGGAAGTGAACTTTCTGGGATTTCATAATGACCTTCATATGAACTTGTGAGATAAAAACATGACTCGATTCTTTTTGTCTTTAGGACATACACAATCCCTAGTTCACTTAACAAAAGTAGTTATGTGTTGGGAATAATTACTTGATCCCAAATCTTGTCATTGTAACTCCATGGAGCAAAGTTGGACAATCCAAATATCAACAAATTTCAAGTCTCTAGATACAAAAATGTGGGTCAAGATGAAACTCATATTGGCCTCATATTTTGGCACCAACACAACTTGCAAATTTTCCCTTGAATGTCATCCAACACAAGTTGCATTAATTTGGTCTAGCTTCATAAGTATACACCATTGAGCTGCAAATATGAGATGGATTAAAATGCTCAAGCCTCTTTCAATATAGCCACGCCACTAAAAAGATCATTGAAAGCTACATGTCATAGTCTAGGACATAAGCTAAGCCCTAGTTTGCTTGACAAAGTTGTCAAACTTTTAAATGCTTATACATGAAGTTAACACAATTATAAAGCACTTTGTTGTATTCTTATCAAGAGTAAATGGCAAACAAAATTCAAGTGATGACAAAACTTGGACTAGCTTCATGATTTGAGAGGAACGATAATGTTAAGTTTACTAATGAACTTGTCAAGACTCAACTTCGTTCAATCCAATGTAATTTCATCAGTATATGTTGTTTGTTTAGGGAATTTAGTTGGGCATGGAAATTAGGGTGTTTGTAAGAATTCTCAATACAAATGTGTTTGTTTGATATTTAAAAATGAGATTTAAAAATGCCCCACATTTAGGAGATACTCCATGCCCTCATTTTCTTAAACAACTAATACATCAAAGTTTGTAAATGTGTGCCTCGATCCAAAGTTGGAGACATAATTTTGTGGAGTGTAGCTAGATGTTAGGTGGGATCCCTAAGAAATTGTGAATGGATACATAACTAGGACTAGCCCCACAGTTTGAGAGCAATGCGATTGGACCTTCAACCTTGAGCATTTTAAAGAAAATTTATGTTAATTTGGCCTAGTTTCAAAATTGTATCTCATTTTCCTCAATGTTGAGATAAGGTACAAATATTTGGGAATTCACAATATTACTCTTCAGAAACAAATCAACAAAATTTCCAATTGTTGGATATGTGTTATATTATTTGCACGACTAGAACTAGACCGGGCGTGCATGGGGGTAAGAGGGGGGGATGCTAGGCCCCCTCTTGGGGGGTTGCACGGGGGCAGCGCCCCCGAAAAAAAAAAATCCTCGATTTTCATGCCCATTTTTTGGGTGGTCCTCGGTTTTTGTGTCCATTTTTGGGTGGTTTTTCGGCACATGGTTTTTTGTCGATGATTTTCTATTTTTGGTTAAGGAATTAGGGTTGTTGATTAATCCATGTCATTGAATTAGGGTTTTGGATTTCGCTGGCTCCTATATGTATATTGTATTGTAAACAATGTATGTGTGAATGAATATAGAAGATGTTGGTTTTCTCGGTTTAGGTTTCCAAGGAAAAAATCTCTATGTAATGTGTGTATTTTCCATTGTATATTTTATGTTCTTTTATTGAAAATATGTTTGCAGTAAATAATTGTACAAGGTTAAAATCTACATTTGGTATCAGAGCAATTATTGACTCCGGGGGGATGCCTTTGTGGTCAGTGGTTTGGCTTGGGACTGTGAAGCCTTGTTATAGTGGGAGATCTGCGGTATTGATTCTTCAAGTCAAGAGAAATGGCGAGCAGTTCAAAAATAGAGATTGATAAATTTAATGGGAAAATTTTTAATCTATGGAAGCTCAAGATGGAAGATTTGTTGGTAGACAGAGATCAATGGGTTGCAGTGGATCCAGGTATTGCACCTACAAGAACGTCGACGGATGACTGGAAAAATTTGGAAGGAAGGAAAATAGCACAATTTGATTGTGTCTCTCAGATTCAATGTTATTGAATGTGTCAGGGGAAGCTACAACCAAGGAGTTATGGGATAAGTTTGGGAACTTGCATCAGTCTAAGTCCCTAGTAAATCATTGTTCATGCGGAAAACGTTGTATAAACTGAGGATGAGAGATGGAGACTCGGTGACAGAGCATCTTAACGCCTTCAATATTGTGGTAAGTCAGTTTTTATCTATTGAGATTAAAATTCTAGATGAAGATAAGTGTATCCATTTATTGTTCTCTTTACCAGACTTGTAGGATAGTCTGGTTGTGGCCATAGGTAGTAATACAACTACCTCGAGTTTCGATGATGTGGTTTCATCCTTGTTGTTGGAGGAGATGAGACGAAAGAACATGGAAGGACAGAGCATAGATGCATTATTTGCAAGAGGACGCTCCTAGGAAAGAAATAGATCTAAGTCCTCAAGTGGGAGATCTAAGTCTAAGGGTAGATCTAAATCTCCCGAAAAGTTTGTAAAGGTATGTTGGAGATGTGGAAAAGAAGGGCACTTCAAGAAGAAATGTAGATCCAAAAGCGTTGACAAAAGTGAATGGATTTGAAGGTGATCCCTCTATAGAATAAAATACCTTCAAGGAAGAAGGAGGAGATGTCTACTTGGCTTCTTCAAGCACACATGCAGATCATGAGGCATGGATGGTTAACTCAGGTGCATCTTTTCATATGACTCCACATAGGGAGTGGTTCCGTGAATATGAAAGGTATGATGGAGGTAATGTTTTCCTAAGTGATTACTTGACAACCAGAATCATAGGAAGAGGAAAAGTCTAGTTGAGGTTCATAGATGGAAGGATTAGAACATTGTCTGGTGTTTTTCACATCCCAGGATTGGTCAGAAATTGGATTTATGTAAGCAAAATGGAGGATGTAGGGGTAAAAACAATATTTGAAAAGGAAACATGCATGATGGTTCGAGGAGCAATGGTGTTGTTGAAGGGAGTTCGTATTGGAACTCTGTATAAGATGCAAGGAAGCACTATTAGTAATGGGTGTAATAGTTCCATTGTTCTTGATATTGGAGCTAAAGAAGAAAAAACTCCTACAGTCTTTGGAGAAAAGGTTATGATGTGGCATCAAAGACTGGGGCATATTGGATAAAAGGTATTTTGACTACTACATGGTAAAGGTATGGTTGAAGGTATATCTAACTCCTCTCAGGATTTTCATTTCTGTGAACATTGTGTATATGGGAAGAAGAATCGGGTAAGATTCCCCTTTGGTGCAACAGGGGTAGAAGGAATTTTACAGCTAGTGCACAGTGATGTGTTTGGACCTGTGTCGGTTCCATCATTGGGAAAATCTGTGTACTGTGTCTCTTTTATAGATAACTTCTCGAGGAATACTTGGATATATTTCCTTAAGAAGAAATCTGAAGTCTTTGAAAGGTTTAAAGAGTTTAAGGCTCTTGTTGAGAATCAAACAGAGAAAATAATTAAGGTGTTGAGGAAGGATAATGGTGGAGAGTTTTGCGGGAATTGATTTGAAGAATTATGTAAGAAGTGTGGTATAGCAAGGCAGAAGAATACTCCATATACACCTCAGTAGAATGGAGTTGCAGAAAGGATGAACAAGACGCTGATGGAAAAAGCAAGGTGCATGCTCAGTGGTGTCAGGTTAGGGAAAGAATTATGGGTAGAGGCAGTGGGTATTGCATGTTACCTGGTCAGTCGATCACCCTCATCAACATTGGATGACAAGACTCCACATGAGGTATGGACTGGTAAGAAACCCTCTCTCTCGCATCTCAAGGTATTTGGTTGTGAGGCCTATGTTCACGTTCCAAAGGAAAATAAGAGTAAGCTAGATAAGAAGGTTGAAAAGTGTATATTTATTGGGTATAAAGATGGTCTTAAATTTTATAAGCTTTGGAACCCAGAAACTAAGAAGGTTGTGTATAGTCGAGATGTGGTATTTAAAGAAATGAAGGATGTTGTCAAACATGAAGTCCTACCAAGTAAGGAAGAACTGGATACAATAGAGTTTGAGCCAAAGGATGATGAATCAGACTCTATAGAAGAACAAGAATTAGAAGAAGAAGATCATCATACTCCAGTATTGAGTAGATTGGTGCGGGAAAAAAGGCTACTGGAAAGGTATACTCCACCTAATTTTCGTTCAAATTTTGCTTTGTCTATTATTGATGATGATCCTAGAACTGTTAGGGAGGCAGTGGATTCAGAGGATGGAAAACTATGGACAAAGGCCATGGTCGAAAAAATGGAAGCCTTGGATAAGAATGAGGCTTGGGATCTAGTGGAGTTGCCAACTGGAAGAAATACCATTGGCAGCAAATGGGTATTTAAAAGGAAGATTAATGCAGAAGGCAAAGTGGAGAAATACAAAGCTCGATTAGTAGCAAAGGGTTATTCCCAAGTTGAGGGAATTAATTTTGGTGAGAATTTTTCTCTTGTTTCCATGTTAACCTCTATTAGATTTATTTTATTTATTGTTGCTACGTTTGATTTTGAAGTAGAGAAGATGGATGTGAAGAAAACATTCCTACATGGGGATCTGGAAAAATAAATCTACATGAAGCAACTAGAAGGCTTTGTTGTGAAGGGAAAGAAGGAGCGGGTATACAAGATGAAAAATTCCCTGTATGGTTTAAAACAATCACCAAGGATGCAATATCAAAATTTTGATACTTATATGTTGGGACTTGGCTTCACAAGAAGCAAAGAGGATCATTATGTGTATTTTAAATTAATTGGTGACCATTTGATTTATTTGGTATTGTATGTGGATGACATGTTGCTGATAGGAAACAACAAGGAGATTATCCAAGATGTGAAAACTCAGTTGTCCTCTAAATTTGACATGAAGGATCTTGGTGCTGCAAATTTCATTTTGGGCATGGAAATTAAAAGAGATCAGAAAAAATGGAAACTATGGTTAAATCATAAAAAATATGTGGAGACAATACTGCAAAGGTTTAATATGCAAGAATGTAAACTGGTCAGGGTTCCTATTCTTGTAGGTGTAAATTTATTTGCGGATTAGTGTCCCAAGACACAAAAAGAGGAGGAGGACATGTCTCGTGTTCCATATGCGAGTGTGATTGGAAGTTTGATGTATGCAATGGTATGTACTAGACCTAGCATTGCACATGCAGTGGGAATTTTGAGAAGGTATATGTCAAAACCAGGGAAGGAGCATTGGACAACAGTAAAGAGAGTTTTCAGGTATTTGCGTGGCACTACTAGTTATGGATTGTGCTACCAAGGAAGACCAAGTTTGGCCAAAGTATTGGACATACATGGCTTTGTAGATGCAGTCTGGGCTGGAGATTTGGATCGTAGAATATCTACAAGTGAGTATGTGTTTAACTTGTTTGGAGGAGCAATCAGTTGGATGAGAAAAAGACAATATGTAGTGGCACTTTCAACTACAGAAGTTGAATACATGGCAGCCACTCATGTAAGCAAGGAAGCAGTATGGTTACAAAGATTGTGTTCAAATATTAGGTTGGTACAATAGGATGTAAGGATAGAGTGTGACGGTCAGAGTGCAATTTTTCTGGCTAAGAGCACAACTTATCATTCAAAGACAAAGCATATTGATGTTCATATCAGTTTGTGAGAGACATGGTTGAAGAAAATAAGGTGTTGCTAATAAAGGTGGATACTTTGAAGAATGTTGCAGATTCATTAACAAAATATGTGAGAACTGAGAAGTTCTCTTGGTGTAGAGGATCTATGGGCATTGTTACCCTGGATTGTTGACTATGTAACCCTGTAATCAATCGTATGCAAAGAAAACAACAAGTGGGAAAATTTTGGATATGTGTTATATTCTTTGCACGACTAGAACTAGTGTCCATTTTTTGTGATCGATTTTCGTGTCCATTTTTGGTCGGTTTTTCGGCACATGGTTTTTTGCCGATGGTTTTCTATTTCCGATTAAGGAATTAGGGTTGTTGACTAATCCGGGTAATTGGATTAGGGTTTTGGATGTTGTTGGCACCTATATGTATATTGTATTGTAAATAATGCACGTGTGAATGAATATAGAAGATGTGGGTTTTCTCGGTTTGGATTTCCAGGGGAAAAATCTCTGTGTAATGTGTGTATTTTCCATTGTATCTTATTGAAAATATGTTTGCAGTAAATAATTGTACAAGGTTAAAATCTACACCAATTGGGTCTTAGTTTGGAAGTCACGACCCTTGCACGTTAGGCCACGGACCCCCATAGGCAAATATAACTAGTTTGGGCTAGGTGCAAATTTTGGGTGATTTTGATGGCACAATACCCTCCCGTCAATACAACTTAGCCAAAGGAAAGCGATTGTGAATAATGGTTTTCCTTATAGGGTTACATCACACATGTAAATGGGTCGTGTGTCCCACCTGATGTATTTGGACAGATTGGATGAAGTTTAAGGGGAGCACTTTCCATAAAAAATAGTTTAAATTGTATAACAATGGAAGGAACTCTAAAATGCCATGTGGTTTGTGTTACCTTGAGAACTTCATTTTTTAGTGACATCAACATATCTCGTTAGAGATTGAGATGTGGATGATGGGATTTTGGGTACAGTCAAAGTCACTAAGGACCAATTTGTGGATAGACATAGAACACAAGATGACATTACCATTTGCAAATTAAGAATTTCATTTTCATTTTTACGAGAGAAATCGTTTATGCCAAAATCACATCGGATTCAAATAGTTCAATTACTACCCACAATTGCACTATTTGGTCGAGTTGGCATTTGGTACTTCTCACTAAATGTGTTACAGAAAAGAAGACTTAAAACTATGCCACACATTAGTAAAGCCCCATTCTAGTTGACAAGTATGCAAACATATTTAATACATGTTGATGACAACAACTTGGTTTCAAAGTGTGTCGATGTATCTCGATGGGTGGAGATATACAAAATTATATAGGGCTTAGTTAGGGTCTTAGGGAGTGATATTATGGTGATGAGACATAGTAGCGGGGTGAAAAGCGGATCATGTATTACATTGTACATTTATGTATGTGCCTCCTATATTGCATTGCAAAGCATTAAAGGAAGCTTCCTATTCCTTGAGTTTGGAAATGTAGAAGATAGGTTGGTCAAATATGAAGAGAATAGGTAATCAAATTGGGTCAAAGAAAAGAAACCAAGACAACGAAGAATTTTAAAATTAATCCACTTGAATTAGGAGGAGATTGAAACATTATTTCAACAATCGATCATAGAATTGTATACCATATCCTATGGTCCAAGGGTTAGGGGAAACAATGTCCAACCTAAGGAAAGATTTTGTAGAAATCCCAAGGGAAGACATGTACCAAGGGTAATATTTCTAGCTTCTCTCTCTATTTTTACTTGGTGTGCAAGTTCTTAGCTTTCTTCGACACTAATAAAATATCTATTTGCAATCCTTTTGGTTACAATTAATTTTTATAATCGCAACAAAAATGCATACAATGTATTTATTTCAAGGAAAATACAAAATCTAAACACACATTGGCCATTCATAGGTATCTATGTTTAGTCACTTGGTTGACAATCATTTTTTTCATGATGTTGGAAATACTAATGTTTTTTTTGTAAATAAGCAATTTGTATTACCTCACATGTCCAAAAATATACATACCATCATAGAAAAGCTGACAAGGTTTCCTATAAAGGAAACCAACCTGTTGTTTCTCGAGTTTTCATCTAAAATTTCCCCACGATGTTCTCAAATGATCTAAGTCCAAAAAATATATATTGTGCATACTAATTACATGTATAATCTATAAAACTATTCTAACATTGGAAAACATTTTGCCACGAGTCACAAAATTATTAACCATAACAACAATACTACTATTCAGTACAAGGAACCTACTCATGCATATATCATGTTGGAGCCTCCATAGGTAATGGAATCAGATTCCCCAACAATTTCATGGCATGTGCACTGATGTCCAGAACCGAATTCAAACAGTTGATGTTGACATGATGAGCTACAATCCACGAGAGGCGTTGGTGCACCTGCTCCAGACTAAATTTTAGGTTCTCTATAGCCCTTTGCATATCAAAAATTAGATTTAACAGGTATTCTGAGGGAGAAATACATGAGTGGACCTCATGGTATGATCTTGTCCTTGCAGAAGAGGGCTAAATCGAAGGAGGGAAACGCGGGAAGAGCAGGCTAGAAGGTGATATCTGGAATTTATGCACATGGGGAGAAACCAAGGGATGTGAATGGAGAGGGGAGACATGAACTGGTGGCACCAAGTCGCCTATCTCTTCTTCAATGAAACAACTCCAAGGAGTTCTTAGGTGTCGTGAATAAGAATCCTTGTCTTGTCACGGAGACGAGGATGAGCCATCAACAAAGCCCCTGCCATCAACATAACCCCTACCACCATCAATAGAACCCCTTCCATTGGATAAATTCATGCAGGTAAGAGTATTGCATTAGGAACGATCCCTCTCATGAGGCATGCTGAGGGTTAGAGAGGTAAAATATTTCGATAGGGGGGAGACAGGCAAAGGTATACCAGAGATAAAGGAAGATGAGAGAGAAATATTAACTCTAGCCACCACGAACATGAGAGAATGTCAACCACTGGAAAGTCCCAATTCATGAAATACCAGATTGAATTGATATCCATTAGTTTTTCTTTGAGTGCCAACCCACGGGGAATATATTGCAGTGTTATACTCATACTCTCGACCACCTGAAGGTGGATCTTCTCACGTGCAGGGTAGAACGTCAAATAGATTGTGGACTCTATAGATGGGCGGGTCTTGAGAGGCTCATTTAATCCTGGATGAGGTTGTTTCCATATGGCTCACGGTCCCCTCCCCATGTGTCTCTGCTTTCCTAGGATATCACCCCATCCGGGGGAAGGTTGTCCTGAGTTGCAATGGAAATACATTCTTGGAGACAGGGAGTTGCATGTAGTTGATCAGTGTAACATTCCAAGTTGGAATTATCTTGTTGGATGCCAATGTTTGTTGGGTATGTGTTATATTCTTTACACGAGAAAAAAAAAAATTCCTCAGGAAATGTGTCGCATTTTTTGCCTCGTTTTTCTTGTCACCTCGATTTTCGTGTCCATTGTTGTGCAGTTTTTCGACACATGGTTTTTGCTGATGGTTTTCTATTTCCAGTAAAGGAATTAGGGTTGTTGACTAATACAGGTCATTGGGTTAGGGTTTTAGATGTCACTGGATCCTATATGTATATTGTATTGTAAACAATGTATCACAATGAATGAATATAGAATATGTTGGTTTTCCCAGTTTGGGTTTCCAGGGGGAAAATATCTATGAAATGTGTGTATTTTCCATTGTATATTTTGTGTTCTTTTATTGAAAATTTGTTTGCAGTAAAATATTGTACATGGTTAAAATCTACATTTGGTATCAGAGCTTTGTTGGCGTCATGGGGACTCCTTTGTGGTCAAGGGTTTGGATCGGGACTGTGATAAGCCTTGTTACAGTGGGAGATATGTGGTATTGATTTTTCAGGTGAAAAGAAATGGAGAGCAGTTCGAAAATGGAGATCAAGAAGTTTAATGTGAAAAGTTTTGAGATGTGGAAGCTCAAGATGGAAGATCTATTGGTGGACAAAGATTAGTGGATCGCGGTGGATCCAGGTACTGTACCTATAGGAACTTCAACAGGTGACTGGAAAAATTTGGATCGAAAGGCAAAGAGCACAATCCGACCGTGTCTCTTAGATTCAATATTATTGAATGTGTCAAAGGAAGCTACAACCAAGGATTTATGGGATAAGTTGGGGAACTTGTATCAATTTAAGTCCCTAATAAATAAATTATTCCTAAGAAAGAAGTTGTATAACCTAAGGATGAGAGATGGAGACTTAATGGAAGATCATTTGAACGCTTTCAATACTGTGGTAAATCAGTTAGTATCTGTTGAGATAAAAATTTCAGATGAAGATAAGTGTATCAATTTACTGTTCTATTTACCAAACTCGTGGGATAGTCTAATTGTGGCCATAGGTAGTAATACAAATACCTTGAAGTTTGATGAAGTGGTCTCATCCTTGTTGTCAGAGGATATGAGACGAAAGAACATGGAAGGACAGAGCACATATGAATTATTTTCAAGAGGACACTCCCAAGAAAGAAATAGATATAAGTCCTCAAGTGGGAGATCTAAGTCTAAGGGTAGATCAAAATCTCCTGGAAAGCTTGTAAAGGTATGTTGGAGATCTAGAAAAGAAGGGTACTACAAGAAGCAGTGTAGATCCAAAGTTGAGAAGAAGAAGGGATCTAAAGAATCTCCTTCTACAGAAGAAAAGACCTCCAAGGAAGAAGGAGGGGATGTGTACTTGTCTTCTTCAAAAACACATGTAGATCATGAGGCATGGTTGGTTGACTCAAGTGCATCCTTTCATATGACTCCCCATAGGGAGTGGTTCTATGAATATGAAAGGTATGATGGAGGTAATGTTTTCTTAGGTGATGACTCGACAACCTAAATCATAGTTCGAGGAAAAGTCAAGTTGAGGCTCATAGATGGAAGGATTATAACACTACCTGGTGTTCTGCACATCCCAAGATTGGCCAGAAATTTTATTTATGTAAGAAAAATGGACGATGAAGGGGTAAAGACAATATTTGAAAAGGAAACCTGCAAGATGGTTCGAGGAGCAATGGTGTTGCTGAAGGGAGTTCAGTTAGGAACTCTATATAAGATGCAAGGAAGAATTATTAGTGATGGGTGTAATAGTTCCATTGTTCCTGGTGTTGGATTTGAAGAATAAAGAACTCCTACAGTCTCTGGAGAAAAGGTTATGTTGTGGCATCAAACACTGGGGCATATCGGAGAGAAGGGTCTTTGACTACTACACAGTAAAGGTATGGTTGAAGGTATGCATAAATGCTCTCTGGATTTTGATTTATGTGAATGTTGTGTATATGGGAAGCAGAATCAGGTAAGATTCCCCTCTGTGCAATGAGGGGAAAATGAATATTACAGCTAGTTCATAGTGATGTCTTTGGACCTGTGGCGGTTCCATCATTGGGAAAATATGTGTACTATGTCTCATTTATAGATGACTTCTCGAGGAATACTTCGATATATTTCCTCAGGAAGAAATCTGAAGTCTTTGACAGGTTTAAAGAGTTTAAGGCTCTTGTTGAGAATCAAACAGAGAAAATAATTAAGGTGTTGAGGACAAATAATGGCAAAGAGTTATACGTGAGTGAATTTGAAGAATTATGTAAGAAGTGCAGTATAGCAAGGAAAAATAATAATCCATATACACCTCAATAGAATGGAGTTGTAGAAAGGATGAACATGATGTTGATGGAAAAAGAAAGGTGCATTCTCAGTGGTGTCAGGTTAGGGCAATAATTTTGGGCAGAGGTAGTGGGTATTGCATGTTACATGGTCAACAGATCACCCTCATCAATGCTGGATGACAAGAATCCACAAGAGGTATGGACTACTAAGAAACCTTCTCTCACACATCTCAAGGTATTTGATCTGTGAGGCCTATGTTCATGTTCCAAAGGAAAACAAGAGTAAGCTAGATAAGAAGGTTGAAATGTGTATCTTTATTGGGTATAACGATGGTCTCAAAGAATATAAGCTTTGGAACCCAGAAACTAAGAAGGTTGTTTATGTTTATTTTTCAATAATCTAGGTTAAGCATGTAGTTCATTTCAATTTGCATTTGTCTTAACCATAAACAAGAATGTTGCAACAACCAAGATCACAAGAAGAAACACCATGCACAAGAACACAAGAAGTATCCTTGGAAACCCTTCTCAACCAGGGAAGAAAACCCAGCCAAATCCTTTGTTATATTCTTCAAGAGAAAGACCTTCACCACCAAGACAAACCCTAGCACACAAGAGGGTGCTTAAACCCTAGAACTCTAGCGCCCAAGAGAGGTGTGCCCTTTTCCCAAAGAAGTGTACATGCTGAAATTTCCAAACTCACATGAAAGATATGATTCCAAAATGGGAAATCTTCCTTTACTTATATTAGACTTGTCCTATCAACAAAAGTGTCTATTGGCTCAACAGGGTCGACCTCTCTAAGTCACATAATAATAATAATAATAATTATAATTAATATTAACCATATTAATTATCTTTTACATTTATTATTAATCACATTAAGGTGGGGCCGACCTGTACCCTTTACATAACAATTAGGGTTACAAGCAGGTATGACTCTTGAACAATATATAGCAAAGGATCTGATACACCCACTAGTGCTCATCCACTAGGGGCACATCCATAGGGATGTCATATCTCTGGTTCACTACATTACACAGAAGAACCAGATCTTCACACATTCACCTGTGCTCATCCACAGGCACGTCCACTCTACAGATCTTCTTTCCCACTTCCTCACACAGGAGAATCATCTGAAGTCTTCTCGTCAACTCTGCTGCTCGAAGGAGGCTAATACATCATCTTCATTTATGTTCACATGACGATGCACCCAACACTTTGGGATTTCACACGTTCACCTTGTGCTCAGCCATAGACACGTCTAACTCAATAGATCACCTTTCCCACTGGATAATCATCTGGATTTCTTCTCAAATCTCTAAATGGAGGAGGTCATCTCTACGTTCCTATCTCTGTCTCGGGAAGGAACCACATACCCTTCTTAGGGGATTTCTCTCAGGTTTGTAAGCTGAAAGAAAGAATCACATAGTTGCAATGATCCACATCTCACAAGTTTGTAATCTTGAGAATGTCTCACATGGTTGCATTCATCAACACTCCCTCTTAGCTAGGGAGGCATTCTTCATCATGCCAAGTCTCACACGGATGTACTCTGAATTTACTTTTGGCTGGAGTCATCAATACTCCCTCTCAATTAGGAAGCCATTTTTCACCAAGTTAGTCTGGTGAAGATGTTTGTAATCTACTCATGTGTAGGAAGGTACTGCATGTGTACGATTTTCCTCTACATCATATATCTGATATAAGGATATTTCATCTCATCGTGTTTCAATCCATCAAGAAACATTGGTTTCTCAGGGAGCTTTACACACGGCTCTTGGTTATCATCATAGGATCCATCTCATGGTCAAGTAAATCTTTCAGAAGCTTGTGAAGCCACATTGCTTCACACACTCATTGTTATATACTCTGCCTCTGTGGTACTCAAGGCCACAAAGTTTTGTTTCTTACTGCATTAGGAAACCATGGAAAACTTTTCAGTAGAACATCAACCAAATGTTCTCTTCCGTTCCACTGTACTTTTTTCTCAATATGAATCGACATATCCTGCAAACTCAAGTTCACACTGGAGGCATATCTCAGGCCATATCCAATTGTGCCTCATATATATCTCAATGCATGTTTTACTGCTATCCAGTGAGTCTGTATCGGTTGACTCATGAATTGACTAAGTACATTCACTGGATAGCATGAATCAAGTCTGGTGTTAACCAGATACATCAGTGATCCAATCAGTTGTGGATCAGTTTCCTCTGAATCATCATCAATATTCTTATTTAAAATCCATCGCGGTGGTTTTTTCATTCTGTCATACTTGAACTTCTTTAATATTTTTACTGTATATTTTCCTTAACTCGGGAAAAATCTCATCTGTTCTCTGTCATACTTCTTGTCCCAAGAAGTAGTTCATTATACTCATATTCTTCATCTCGAATTCAAAAGTCAAGGGTTGCTTGTATCCAACAACAAGGCTTTTCTGAATAAGTCATCAAGATCGGGCTCTCATCACCAATACTATAATAATATAGGTTTAAATCAACAACATCCTTGTTGAAATCCAAACTAATCAAGAATCTATATATTTGATATAGTTTCCAACTCATAGATGGTAGAATGGATGGAAATGTATTGGGTTTACTGGATCAAGTGTCTCATCATAGACAAATCCCTTTGTTTGTGAGAAACCTCTAGCTATAGATCTTGTTTTGTATTTCTAGACACTTCCATCAGTTGCATGTTTGATATTATAGATCCATTTGGGAGTTACCATAGACTTCCCTTATGTTCTATGAATAATATCTTATGCATCATTCTTTAAGATATATTGGTATTCTTCTATTACATAATCTTTCCATACATGTTCTCTTGTTGCTTCTCCAAGACAAGGAGGTTTAGAATCAATGAGGTGGCTCATGACTAAAGGAGAGCTCGAAAATATCTTTCTCTTTCTTGGGATGTGCCTTGAGAGGATTGTATGTTTCTTTGCCTCTAGCAGAGTGAGTTTAGGTAGGCCTTATTTTCCCTACTGCAATATCTCTAAACATATCAACTGGAGTAATGTTTGTCTCCCTCTGAACTACTGAAGGGGGAGAAGGTATTGTCTCACTGTCAATCTCCATCTGAGATTCTCTGGGTCTTTGAAAGAATATCTCTTCTTCAAGGAAAATGTCTATGCTTGTCTTAATTTGTATCTGACTAGGGATGTCGATCTTGAATTTCTTTGAATATTTTTTGTATCCTTTCTTTCTAAAGGATCTAGCTTGGACTTCTTCTCTTTGGGTACATGAGAATACACTAGGCACCCAAAATAACCTGAAGTGTTCAATCTCAGGCTTCATTCTGGTGAAGATTTCTTTGGGAGTTATGTTTTTCAAAGTCTGGTGAAGACTCTTGTTCTGCACATATATTGTGTCATGCATGCTTCTGCCCACGGAATCCTAGAAGGATTCTGATCATGCATTATAACATTGGTTTTCTCAATGATGGTTCTATTCTTCCTCTTTATCAAATAGTTTTGACTCCCTCTGAGTCAAGTGACTCCCTTTGAAGGATAAGCATCTTATTTTCTTGTTAACCTATATGGAACAATAAAACAAAAAGAACCAACACAAGAATATCTCCTAAAGGAGAATAATGAGTACATCTCTAGAATCAAAACAATTTAAGGATTGTTGTCACAGCTACAACACCTACTTGTAATGTAGCAAACTTATAGAAATATAGGTTAGAGGAATGAAAATTTCAACAATCAAACCTGAAGTCTTTACTTTGATTGTGTTCTTCCTCTGAATGCATTGAGATCCCTCTTGATCCATGACTTCAACAAAGGTTCCTTCCTCATGCAAGTTCCCTCATGAAAATTATACAAATAATATATATAAGTGCATACTTGGGGATGTTGATATGATTTCTCCAATGGCTCTTGGATGATCTCTATCCTCTGAGATATTTATGAAGAAGATAGTCACAATGTCACCTTTAGTCATCTTTGTTATTTTGAAGCTGGCCCTTCAATGTAAGGGCTTGAGTAGGTGATTGACTTCCTTGTCCTGACGTCATGTTCCTTCCATGCATTGATAGTTGTCTATGGTAAACCCTTTTGTATTACCCACAATAAGTCTTCCTCTGAAGTCTTGTCTTCCAAGAACTTAAGTTTGCTTGATCCATCAAGCTTATCTTTCATCATAGTTTTGTTCATCCTAATTTTATATTCTTCACAACCCTTTGTCAACTGGGCTAGAAAACCTAAAGGATAGGCTAGGCTAGGCTAGAACTTTTAGGTTTTATTGGACTTATGACTGCCAACAATAAGCCTTTGAAATATAGGATAACATTGGTGAGCTGAAGAGCTCCTTCAATGAGTTGCATAAACCCTCGTATTGAAATTTATACATAAATTAGCGAAACCCTAGAAACCCTAGGAACAAAATTTCAAAATGCCCAGAATTTTGATCTAAAGCTTGCTGGAGGTGCGCTGAAGGAGGTCGTACACTCCTATGCCAAAATTTTCCCCAACGTCCAAGTATTAAAGGATGAAACTGAGAAAGAAGGAGGGTCATACAGAATTTCTCAGAACCCTAGGAGGGTCATACGGTTTCTGCAGAAGTGAGAGAGAATGGCTGGAAAGTACTTGTGCAATGGGATCTTCAAGACCTATGCTCTGATACCATGTTCATTTTTCAATAATATAGGTTAATCATGTAGTTCATTTCAATTTTCATTTGTCTTAACCATAAACAAGAATGTTGCAGCAACCAAGATCACAAGAAGAAACACCATGCACAAGAACACAATAAGTATCCTGGGAAACCCTTCTCAACAAGGGAAGAAAACCTAGCCAAATCCTTTTCTATATTCTTCAAGAGAAATACCTTCACCACCAAGACAAGCCCTAGCACACAAGACGGTTCTCAAACCCTAGAACTCTAGCGCCCAAGAGAGGTGCGCCCTTTTCCCAAAGAAGTGTACTTGCTGAAATTTCCAAACTCACATGAAAGATATGATTCCACAATGGGGAATCTTCCTTTACTTATATTAGACTTGTCCTATCAACATAAGTGTCTATTAATATTAACCAGATTAATTATCGTTTGCATTTATTATTAATCACATTAAGGTGGGGCCGACCTGTACCCTTTACATAACAATTAAGGTTACATGCAGGTTTGACTCTTGAACAATATGTAGCAAAGGATCTGATACACCCACTAGTGCTCATCCACTAGGTGCACATCCATAGGGATGTCATATCTCTGGTTCACTGCATTACACATAGGAACCAGATATTGACACATTCACTTATGCTCATCCATAGGCACATCCACTCTACAGATCTTCTTTCCCACTGCCTCACATAGGAGAATCATCTGGAGTCTTCTCGTCAACTCTGCTTCTTAGAGGAGGCTAATACGTCATCTTCATTTCTATTCACATGATGATGCACCCAACACTTTGGGATTTCACATGTTCACCTTGTGCTTAGCCACAGGCACGTCTAACTCAACAGATCGCCTTTCCCACTGGATAATCATCTAGAGTTCTTCTCAACTCTCTGAATGGAGGAGGTCATCTCTATGTTCCTAGATCTGTCTCAGGCAGGAACCACGTACCCTTCTTAGGGGATTTCTCTCAGGTTTGTAAGCTGAGAGAAAGACTCACATAGCTGCAATGATCCACATCTCACAGGTTTGTAAGCTGGAGAATGTCTCATATAACTATATTCATCAACAGTGTATAGCCAAGATGTGGTATTTAGATAAATGAAGGATGTTGTTAAACAAGAATCCCTACCAAGTAAGGAAGAACTAGAGAAAATAGAATTTGATTTAAAGGATGATGAATCAGACTCTACAGAAGAACATGAATCATAAGAAGAAGATCCGCATACTCTGGTATTGAGGAGATTGGTTCGAGAAAGAAGGCTACCGGAAAGGTATACTCCATCAGATTTCGGTTCAATTTTTTATTTATCTATTACTGATGATGATCCTAGAACTATCAAGGAGGGAGTGGATTGAGAGGATGGAAAACTCTGAAAAAAGGTTGTGGATGAAGAAATGGTAGCCTTGGATAAGAATGAGGCTTAGGATCTAGTGGATTTGCGGATTGAAATAAATCCCATTGGAAATAAATGGGTATTTAAAAAGAAGTTGAATGCAGAAGGCAAAGTGGAGAAATACAAAGCTTGGTTAGTAGCAAAGGGTTATTCCAAGGTTGAGGGAATTTATTTTGGTGAGATTTTTTCTCATGTTACCAAGTTAACTTTTATAAGATTTATGTTATTTGTTGAAGTAGAACAGATGGATGTGAAGACAACATTCCTACATGGGGATCTAGGAAAAGAAATCTATATGAAGAATCCAGAAGGCTTTGTTGTGAAGGGAAAGAAGGAGCTGGTATGCAAGATGAAAAAGTCCTTGTATGGTTTAAAACAATCACCAATGATGTGTTATCAAAAATTTGATACTTATATGTTGGGACTTGGCTTCACAAGAAGCAAAGAGGATCATTGTGTGTATTTTAAATTAATTGTTGATCATTTGATTTATTTGGTCTTGTATGTGGATGACATGTTGTTGATAGGAAACAACAAGGAGATTATCCAAGATGTGAAAACTCAGTTGTCTTCTAAATTTGACATGAAGGATCTTGGTGCTGCAAATTTCATTTTGGGAATGGAAATTAAAAGAGATCGGAAAAAGAGGAAACTCTGGTTAAATCAGAGAAAATATGTCAAGACAATATTGCAGAGGTTTAATATGCAGAAATGTAAACCGATCAAGGTCCCTATTCTCGTTGGGGTAAATTTATATGCAAATCAGTGTCCCAAGACACATGAAGAGAAGGAGGACATGTCTCGTGTTCCATATGTGATTGCGGTTGGCGGTTTGATGTATGCAATGTTCTGTACTAGACCATACATTGCACATGTAGTGAGAGTTTTGAGTAGGTATATGTCAAAACTAGGGAAGGAGCATTGGACAACAATAAAAATGGTTTTCAGGTATTTCCGTGGAACTGCTAGCTATGGATTATGCTACCAAGGAAGACCAGGATTGGATAGAGTGTTGGAAATACATGGCTTTATGGATGCAGACTGGGTTGGAGATCTGGATCATGGGAGATATACAAGTGGGTATGTGTTTAACCTGTTTGGAGGAGAAATCAGTTGGATGAGCAAAAGATAGTATGTAGGGGCACTTTCAACTACAGAAGTTGAATACATGGCAGCCACTCATGCAAGTAAGGAAGCAGTATGGTTACAAAGATTGTGTTTAGGTATTGGGTTGGTACAACAAGCTATAAGGATAGATTGTGATAGTCAGAGTGCAATTTTTCTAGCGAAGAACCTGACTTATCATTCAAAGACAAAGCATATTGATATTCAATATCACTTTGTGAGAGACATGGTTGAAGAAAAGAAAGTGTTGTTGATGAAGGTGGAAACTTTGAAGAATGTTGTAGATTCATTAACAAAATCTATGAGCACTGAGATTTTCTCTTGGTGTAGAGGATCCATGGGCATTGTTGCCCTGGATTGTTGAGTATGTAACCATGTAACCCCCTATATGCAAAGAAAACAACAAGTGGGACAATGTTGGGTATGTGTTATATTCTTTTTATGTGTTATATTCTTTGCCTCGGGAAACATGTCACCTTTTTTCATCATTTTTTTGTGTCCATTGTTGGGTAGTTTTTAGGCACATGGTTTTTGTCGATGGTTTTCTATTTCCATTTAAGGAATTAGGGTTGTTGACTAATCCAGGTCATTGGGTTAGGGTTTTGGATGTCGTTGGCTCCTATATGTAAATTGTATTGTAAACAATGTATCACAATGAATGAATATAGAATATGTTGGTTTTCTCAGTTTGGGTTTCCAGGGGAAAAATCTCTATGCAATGTGTGTATTTTCCATTGTATATTTTATGTTGTTTTAATGAAAATATTTTTGCAGTAAAATATTGTATAAGGTTAAAATCTACAATGTTGGTCAGTTTTTCTGCAACCTTGTTTTCCTCTCGATGCACATGCGATGGGATGAGGACCAGGTGTCGATGGAGAAGAGATTGCAAAAGCTCCATTTTGGAGAGGAGCCACCAATTGGGAGAGATATTCATTGGTGCAGTTCCATGGAGGATTTTGGTGAAGAGATTGAGGATTATATGTGAGTCTCCTTCTACCATGATTTTATGGAAGCCCAGAGATGAGGTTGTTTGGATGCCCTTGATGAGGGATCAAAGTTCGATGACATTGTTGGTGTCATCCCCCAAGCTTCCCACAAAAACAAAAATAATCTGACCTATCTCATCACGAATGACCACTCTAAATTCAGTCTGTCCCGAGTTTCCCTTGGAGGACCCATCAAAGTTGACTTTCATGAAGCCAACATGGGGTTTCTCCCATCTAGTGGAGCAGACAGTGGAAAAGAGTCTAGATGTTTCCGCTCCTTGGGATGGAGAGAGGGTGAAGCGCCATTGTCAAAGGATCTATTCTTCTCTAGAATTACATGTGATATCATCATCTATCCATTTGATTATGTTAGTGGTCTCCAATACATATTCTTATATTTTATTCCATATTTTCTCACGAGGGAGATGGGAGGAGAAAAAGATTCAACATTTTTTCTCTTTCCACAGTTGCTAAGTGGTGAAGCCTAGGAGCAATAGCCATATGCGATTTAGGATTGGATTTTGATACACAATTTTCCTCTAGTCTACAAGAGTGTTGTTGATATTGTCTCGCTACTTGTCAGAAGTGAGCATTCTCTGTGCAACAAAGTCCCATACTTGTGAGTTGTGTGCACACTAATTGAGGATGTGTTGCATGTTTTCTTCAGAGTTGAGACAGAGTGGGAAAACCGAAGGACCTATGAACCCTCTCTTCCTCAAGTTGTCCCATGCGAGAATTCAATTTTGAGTTGCTAGCCAGAGGAAGGTACAAACTTTGGGCCATTGATTGATTGTCCATATATTTTTCCATATCTGCTCGCGGGGGAGAAGGTGAAAAGAGGCCTTCAGACCATAGTCTTCTTTAATTGTGAATGAGCCTTTGGTGGATAGTCCCCAGTGTAGGATATTGAGCCCCTGATTTACCCTTATTTTTCTCTTTCTTGCTTCTTCTTGCCAAGCTTCTAGATGTGTGTTCCTTGTGATTCCAAGCTCCTCATGGATTATTCACCAAGATCACCACATAGATTTTGGTGCACTGTGTTTCCAGAATTGTGTAACATTTACCAGTGACACCTCTGCAATTTTGGCTTGAATATCTTGGAGCTAATCATTGAGTGTTAAAGCCGGTAATTGTTTCCAGGAGTCAAACCAAAATAAAGCTTCTCTTCCTTCTCGGATTTCCCAGAAGGAATGTTGTTGAATGAGAAGTTTGTTATGTTAGGAGGTGTTCCAGATGAGGGATCCCTCTATGCTTTCATTCCAACGAATGAGCTAGTGATCATCAACACAGGGCACATATTTCTTTCGCCAGAGCTGGGCCCAAACCATATCTGTATTTTTTATGCAATGCCACCAGGTTTTTGCTCCAAATATTTTATTAAGGATTAAAGAATCTCGTAGACCCAGTCCATTATAGATTTTGGGTGTGCAAGGTTTGTCCCAGTTGACTAGGGCCCAATTACGCCCTTATTTGCAACCTTTCTAGAGGAATTTTATTTGAAGGGATCTGATCGCCTGGAGAATAAATTTGGGGGAAGCCATGGCAGAAAAGGTAAAAATAGGAATGGATTGAAGGACTGACTTTGGGAGAGTGATTCTTCCAGCAAGATTAAGAGAGCGGAAGGTCCAAGAGGATATCCTATTGGAGAAAGAATCTAAGAGGATTTCCCAGGAGCTATTCTTGTGATCATTGTCGATGAGAGGGATACCTAATTGATTGGATGGAAGGGAGGTCCTTTCGAATCTGAGGAGACGGTAGATATGAAGTTAGATAGCATGGGGTGTGTTAAAAAAATATATATGAGACTTATTAGGGTTAATAGAGGTGTTGGAGGCTTCACAAAAGTCATGAAGGATTCTTTGTAGTTTAAGATCTTCTCTAACAGTGGGGGAGCCCATCATGAGGGTATCATATACAAACTGATTGTGGGAGATAGAGGGGTTAATTCCATGCAGGGAAAGTCCCATGAGAGAAACTTCCTCAATGGCAGCTTTGATATAGTGACTTAACCCTTCAACCATAATGAAAAAAAGGAAGGGGGAGAGGGGGTCACCCTGGAGAATACCGCGAGAAGTGATGAAAGGATAGGAGGGGACACCATTGACCATAATAGAGAAGAAAGTAGGTTGGCATTACTAATTTTAAAATATATATAATTGGAAGTTTAAAACAATCAAATTTTTGAAATGGAACAAAGCCTTGTGGATTGCAATTGGAAATGCTAGTTCGAATTAATTTGAAGTTCGAAATTGCCCGAGAAAAGTCATAGAACGAGAATCTATATTTTTTGAATTTGTGAAATGTGTTAGTGATAAAGTTATACTTTGCATGAGGATATTGATGTTGATATAGATGAAATCAACATAAACACATTGCCAAGAATATGAATATCATCCATATTAGGTTTTGCTCAGCAAAAATATCTAGATTATGACTAAACATACAAATACTTGCAATCTATTTTCAAGATTGTAATTAGCTACATGGAAAATGTGGAAGGTGACCATTCTCTAATTAAAAATTGTTCATGTAATTTGTTTGGAAGTGTTATCAATGAGAATGTGTTTACAAAAGTAGAGATTGCAACTAAACACACTTAGGGCACTAAAATCGTTGGTGTTACATTTTTAGTATTGTGGTTTGAATGGGTTTTGGGGGAATTTGAGTGCCATGGGAAAAGGTTGAGTGGTAAATCCGTGAACAACACCTAGCAGTGGTAAGAAAAATTCCATAAGTAGAGTATTTGACCTCAAACATGAAATGTAGGTGGCTTATGCTACTATCCTTGTTTTTTCCTTCTATAGCCTTCAAATTCCAAATGGAAAAAGAAAAGAAAGGATTCAAATTTGGTTGTATATTCTATTGGTAGAGAAACTAATTACATAGATATTATATGTAAAATTCCCAAGTAGATTTACCCAAAATTTAATGGATTATTGTTTTTATAATTGTGGTATTTTGTCAAGCAATTTGTTGTTTTTGCCTTCTAAGTTGCATTGGGGTTGATTTGTATAATTTTTATAGCAAGTAAATGATGGAAATAGAGAAACAATGGATACACAACCATATAAACTATAAATAGCACAAGAAAATAGCCACAAATACCTTAGATCTCCATTTTATTTAAATATATAGCTCACCTCAATACAAGATATGGACAGATCTAGAATAGAGATGGAAGAATAATGTGCGTGGTTGAGAATAGCTCCAAGATACAATAAAAATAGAGAGAGATAAGCTCTCTTGAACTCCCAAAAATTGCATGCAAGATCTGAAAAATCAATTTCTTTCCTTTTGTTCTATAGTTGATTGCTCTGGCTGAGTTGCACCCCTCTCTGGTTGGAAACTCTCCTAGGAATTTTGTCCCTGCTAGATCTGGCCTCCAAACTATTGAAAATGACTGCAAATCTGTAGATCTGAAGATGATAAATTCATAAGAAGTGATTCATTAGTTGTGATGTATATTTGTCCCTCCAAAGCTCTGTATCTCCAAGGACAAGTGCACCCTCCTTCAGAAATTTTCCAAGCTTCAATAATAAATAACTATGAGGTGATAAACCCTCACAAACTGAAGAGGAAATTCGCCCTAGGGATGGAAAAACCTCATGTGGTGAGATCTACTCCAGATGCACTGTCCTCTAGGAAAAACGAGCTTCTTTTTCCTTGGAATTGCACCCCAATCCTGCATAAACCCTCAAAAGGGTGCCCTCACTCCACAAATCACTGTTGCAAACTGATCTAAAACTGTTTAGAATGGTGAGGGTGGAATCTTTCACCATCTTGGCCAAGCTTGGATCAGGAACAAATGAATCTTTCACCTCCTTGTTGATCTCTAGGGTCTATTCACTGAAAACACTCAAAACACCCAAGTTGAAGAGATCAAAGATGTAAGTGAGAAATGATCAAGAATAATTGAGCAAGTTTCCCTCCTTCCTTTTACCCTACCTTCTAATTCTCACTTAAATTATTATTTAGGCTTTCTAACGTTCTTTTCTCCAATTATTTCATAAATCCACTTTACCTTTCTATTTTTAATCTTTGTCACCTTTTGACAATAACTTTAATATTCGGTGACCCCCTTTTGACCCTCTAAGTCCCCTTTTTCTTAATGATACTATAGACTAGGGGGAATAAATAGGTTACTAAGTCCCCCATGGTCAATATCACATGGAAGGGGACAATATAGTCTCCCCTACTTGAAATTTATTTCCCACAAACAATTTTGAACCTGGATGTTGCAAAACACGTTCACCCTCCCAAGTGGCGTCCTCTATTGGAAAAATTTTCCATTTGATCAAATACTCCTTGATGATCATGTTTCTTAGCTTTTTATCCCTAATCTCCAATATCTCCTCTAGTATCAAAATCAATTGGTCTTCCTCATCAATAGGTGGAAATTTTGCATTAGTAGTAACATGTTGTCCCACTGCTTTCTTAGACATGACACATGGAAGCCATTATGAATCTTGCTCCCTAGTGGTAACTCTAGCTCATATGCAACTTCCGACACCTTCCTTCTCACCCTGTGTGGTCCATAAAAATAGGTTTTTAGATTCTCAACGCCACTCCTTTTGATGGATTCCTTTCTGTATGGTTGGAGCCATAGATAGACTAACCCCCTGCCTCAAAATTGTGCTCCACTCTATGTTTGTCTGCATAAAACTTATGTTGGTTTTGGGATATTTGCAATTGATCTTTGATCTCACTGAGTATAGTTTATTGTATCCACTCCTTATCCATATGGGCTCTATTATCCCCAAAAGCAATCTCCATGAAGGTTAGTGAATCATAGCCATATAGTGCTTTGAAAGGAGACATATTGATGGACATGTGTTGAGTGGTGTTGTAACAATACTCACCCAAGTGAAACCACTTGACCCACTCTCTTTGTTGTCGTGCCACATAATTTTTGAGGTATCCTTCTACCCATTTGTTGACTATTTCATTTTCTCAATCTGTTTGTGGATGCTAGCTAGTGTTAGGGGTCAATTCCGTCCCAACAAGATGAAATAGCTCCTGCCAAAAAGTGCTCATGAATCTATTGTCCCTGTCACTAACAATAGTCTTGGGTAGCCCATGTAATATGAAAATATCCCTTAAAACTAAGTCTGATATCTGTGATGCGTTATACTCCATGGATATGGAAAAAAAATGAGCAAATTTTGTCAAGCGATCTACCGCCACAAAAATTCCATCCTTACCCTGTGCCCTGGGCAATCCTATGGTAAAATCCATAGATTTGCTTTCCCATTTGTGTTCTAGACTGGGAATAGGTTGTAATAAACCTGTTGGGTGGGTGTTTTCACCCTTTTTCTGTTGACATGTGACACACTCCTTGATGTGGCGCATAACGTCCTCCTTGAGGCCTCTCCAAGCGAACCTTTGTCTAATTTGTCTATAAGCCTTGAGAAACTCTTGATGCCCTACTAGTAGGGAGCCATGAAATTCTTGCAGCACTTTCTCCTTGAATTTGGATTCAGGGAACAAATAGATCCTCCCATTATAATATATGATATCATCCACAAGCTTGTACCTGTCATCCTGAACTTGGTCATCCATCAATTCACATGCATACTTGTTTTTTGAGTATTCTACCAAAAAATGTGATTTCCACTCAACTAATATCTCTGACATGGAATAAGTTGAGGGTGTTCTAGATAAATCATCCGCTACCACATTGTTCTTCCCTTTAAAAAATTCTATTTCAAATTCATAGGCTTGGATCTTGCTCACTCATTTTTGTTGTCTCTCATTAAGATCCTTCTGCTCAAGGAAGTATTTGAGGTTGTTATGATCAATTATAACTACAAATTTCACGCCCACCAAGTATTGTATGAATTTTTCTAGTGCATACATGATAGCTAACATCTCCTTATCATATATAGTATACAATAGCTCAAGTCCTCTTAATTTTTTGCTTTCAAATACAATAAGATGCCTATTCTGCATGAGTACGACTCCAACTCCTTCCCCTGATGTGTCACACTCTAATATGAATGGCTGGGGAAAATATGGTAAGGTTCGAACTAGACAAGTGCTCATGACCTTCTTCATTTTATCAAAAGTTAGTTTTGCTTCATCACTCCACTTGAAATCACCCTTTTTGGTCAAATCAGTCAGTGGTGCACATAACTAAGAAAAACCCTTAATGAACCTCCTATAATAGCTACAAATTCCATGGAATCCCTTGAGCTCTGTAAGTGTCTTCGGTATGGGCCAATCTAAAATGGAATGGATCTTCTCATGATGAACCTGCACCCCTTGGGCCCCAATGATGTATCCCAAATAAATAACTTGTGTCATGCTAACTTCTCACTTGGACTCTTTGGCGTACAATGATTGACCTTCCATTATGCTCAAGATATCATCTACATGCTTGAGATAATCCTCCCATGTTTTTCTATATATCAGCAAATCATCAAAGAAAACCAATAGAAACTTCCTTAATTGCTTATTGAATATATGGTTCATACATGATTGGAAGGCGGTTGCCGCATTGGTTAGTCAAAAAGGCATGACTAAAAATTCATAGTGCCCATAGTGACACATGAAATTTGTCTTGTGTATATCTTGCTCCCTCATCCTAATCTGATGATACCTTGAGCGTAGATTAATTTGTGTGAAATAAACCGCACCATGAAGCTCATCCAATAGCTCATCTATCCTTTGAATGGGGTACCTATTTTTTATTGTCTTTTTGTTTAAAGTCTTGTAGTCAATACACATGTGCATTGTACCATCCTTCTTTTTGACCAACACAATGGAAGATGAAAATTGACTTGAGCTTGGCCTAATATTCCCCATGTTTAATAGTTATTTTATGGATTTCTCGGTTTTATCCATAAATTTATTTGGATGTCTATAAGGTGTGATAATGACAAGTTTGGCTCCTTCCTCTAGCTCTATAATGTGCTCAAAGCCTCTATCTGGTGGTTGTCCTGGGGGAATCTTCCCAAAAACCTTCTCATGCTTTTTAATTATCCTCTACATATATGGTGAATAGTGTTGGCATGCATCTTGATGGTTTTGGGTGACAACTAGACATTCTTCTACATAAGCCATGTCCCCATGCCTGAAAACTACCTCCATGCGCTTTGTTGAAACCACCCTGGGTGTATTCTTTGTCATTCTCTTCAAGGTCACCCTCTTTCCTTCGTCAGAATTGAAGGACATCTATATAGTCTTGTAGTTGGTAGTGATAGGTCCTAAGGTGATAATCCATTGAACCCCAAGTATTACATCGATGTCTAGAAGGTCCATCACATAGAAATCATGTGATAAGTTATGCCTACCCAAGGTGAGACCCATATGAGGAATATACCTGTCACATGGCATGGTGCGCACCTCCACCAAAAATCCCTCAAACTCCGCAGTGGGTAGATGTCTTCTGTTTACTAAATAAAAATCAATGGAATTATGGGAAGCCCCGCCATCAATAAGCATTGTGACCCTTTTTCCGTGTAGCACTCCTCTTATTTTGAAGGTACTAAAATTTTTCACTCCACTGATGGATGTTATTACAGGTTTCTTGCTCCCTGTTGCATTGTGCATTGTCTCATCCCCCCCTTCCTCGTGTGTGTGCTCATCTTCTGCTTGGGTTACCTCCATATTTTGAAGATGTCCAACATCATCTTCCTCCTCACTATCTGAAAGAACCTCTATGAAGTGTATTTTCTCTTTTCCCATGCATCTATGCCCCGACTCCCATGGTTCCTTGCAAGTATAATAGAGTTGATTCCTTATCAACTCCCTTCTTGTGGATTCATCAAGTTTCCCCTTACCCTTGTCAACCACTCTTTGATCTCTTCCTCTTGGGGAAAGTGGGGGCCTTGGAGTAAACTTGTTTCTGGAAGTTGCTCCCTCCAAATCTCTAGTCTTACAAATCGAATCATGTAGGGTGGTAGGCTTAAAATCATTGACCCAACCATGCAAGGGTTATGTTAGCCCTTCGGAAAAGAGCATCATCAACCTAGATTCTGACACATCTGGAACCATTACTACCATTCTCTGAAATTCCTCTATGAATGCTTCCAATGAACATGTATGTCTAAGTTGTGTGATATCATGGAAGTGAAATTTTGGGTCCCCTTGATCAAATCTATCCATGAGTCTCTATGTGAACTCTGTATAAGAGGTAATATGTGCATGCCCCAAAGTGGTCATTCCATGGTACCACCATTCATGGGCCTTTCCTTCCAAGTACAAGGTAGAAAATTTGATGGCGTCCAACTCCATCATAGGGTTTAGTTGTAGATAGGCATCCAATTTTTGTACCCATGCCTTATTGAAGATTTAGTTGTCCCATCAAAGGGGAAAATCTCCATTTGCCCTGCTTTGTTCCCTGGATCATTATTTCCCCGGTGAAATTCTCTAGGCCTTCCTCTATACTTGATTCCACAATATTCTGATAGTGTGAATTGTCTCCTGACACCCATGCTCAAGGCTGCATACTCCTCAAAGTTATCTTATACCTCCATACGCCCCTGGAAGTGATCATCATGTTTTTGTGTGTCCATAAAACTAGGTATGTAAGGCCTAGGCGTGACCCCGCTACTCCCTGGCATCCTTTTGTTTGTGCCCCCAAAGAGGATTTGTCCCTTAGTATGGGTCCTATTATTAGACTCTGCATGGTACCATTCTCCTCCATGAGATCCACTAGCACCATTGATCCCTCCATAATTAGGTAGTTCCTTTCCATATACCATCTGCATGAGTAATTGTGAAATCTTGTCATGTCCTGCTTCTAAGGTGGTGTGTATATTTGACAAAGTTTTTTTCATTTCAGTCGATCCCCTTGACAAGTTCTCTTGTGTCTCTTTCAAATGATGAAAAATTTCAAATTGTGTCCTATCAATGGAGTGCTTAAGTTCATCAACAATATTTTCCAACTCAACCCCTTTGTCATTACCATCCCTTGTTTCACATCTCTCCTCCATTTGTGGAATTGTTTCTGGTTCTCTTGCGCACCTATCCTTCTTCCTTCTGTTGTATCCTTCCATTAGCAATCCTCGCGGGTTGGGAGGATTTGCACTCTGATACCACTGTAAAATTCCCAAGTAGATTTACCAGGAATTTAATGGATTATTGTTTTTCTGATTGTGGTATTTTGTCAAGCAGTTTGTTGTCTTTTCCTTCTAAGTTGTGTTGGGGTTGATTTATAGAGTTTTTACCAGGGATGATTTTAGGGGATAAATTTTGCTCATGGGCTAATTTTCCATGGTTTTTCCCAAAAAATGATTCGCTCAAATTCTATAGGATAAAATTATTTTACCTTAAAAATCACCAAAATTTTATACAAACTATATAAAATCCTTAGAAATTTGAATATTTTTATAAAAATATCACCAAACATTTATAGTTGGCATATGAAGGATTTGTAAGATTCTCTTAGGTTTCTAGATTTTAAAATAAATTTTCATCCTTAAAATCATCCCTGGTTTTTACAACAAGGAAATGATGGAAATATAGCAACAATGGATACACAACCAGATACAATAGAAATAACACAAGAAAATAGCCATAAATACCTTAGATCTACATTTGATTTAAATATATAGTCGACCTCAGTACAAGAGATGGAAAAATCTCGAATAGAGATGGAAGAATAATGTGTGTGGCTAAGAATAGCTCCAAGATACAATAACAATAGAGAGAGATAATCTCTCTTGAACTCCCAACAGTTACATACAAGATCTGAAGGATCAATTTCTTTCCCTTTTGTTCAATAGTTGGTTGATATGGCTGAGTTGCACCCCTCTCTGGCTGGAAACTCTCCTAGGAATTTCGACCCTGCTAGATATGGCCTCCAAACTCTTGAAAATGGCTGCAAACATGTAGATTTGAAGATGATAAACTCATAAAAGTGATTCCCTGGTTGTAGTTTTATATCTGACCCTCCAAAGCTCTGTATCTCCAAGGACAAGTTTGCCCTCCTTCATAAATTCACCCAACTTCAATAATAAATAATTATTAGGTGATAAATCATCACAAATTGAAGAGGAAAGATGCCCTAGGGATGGAAAACCCTCATGTGGTGAGATCTACTCCAGATCCATTGTCCTCTAGGGAAAATGAGCTTCTCTTTTCTTGACAGTGCGCCCCAATCTTGCAAAACCCCTCAAAATGGTGCCCTGACTCCACAAATCATTGCTTCAAACTGATCTAAAACTGAGTAGAATGGTGATGGTGGAATATTTCACCACATTGGCCAAGATTGGATCATGAACAGAGGAATCTTTCACCTCCTTATTGATCTCTAGGGTTTGTTCACAGAAAACCCCCAAAACGCCCAAGTTGAAGAGCTCAAAGATGCAAGTGAGAAATGATCAAGAACAATTGAGCAAGTCAACCTCCTTCCTTTTATCCCACCTTCTAATTTTGACTTAAATTATTATTTTGTCTTTCTAAGGTTCTTTTCTCAAATGATTTCATAAATCCACTTTACCTTTTTCTTTTTAATCTTTGTCACCTTTTGACAATAACTTTAATTATTTGGTGACCCTCTTAGTCCCCTTTTTCTTATTGAGACTATATCCTAGGGGGAACAACTAGGATACTAATTCCCCCATGGTCAATATCACATGGAAGGGGACATTACATTATAGCTAGGATCCTTGGGAATCAAGGCAAAGACAAAAATTGGATTGACCTCATGGTTTTCTAGGAATGTCACTTTAAATTTTGCCCAGGAAACTTATCAAAGTCCCATTGTATAAAAGTTTCCTAGTTTCGTAAATGTCATTTCATCGTGAATCCTAGTTGAGACATAATGTTTTTCATTTATGTAATTTTCAATACAAACATGTTCATGAAAAATGATAACTTAGAAATGTCATTGGGAGATGCATAATTAAGTGGATTGGACTAAGAATTGAATGAAGGAATTTGTGTTTTTTCGTAGCGAACACAAATATGGTTTTAAAAGTAGAGTATTATAGGGAAAACTAAATTTTATTAATATATTCAATGGTGAAAAACATTGCAATATGCCTGAAGAAGCATGTGGTAAAATAAAACTAGATGTAATCCACTTATGTGTGGTTGGTAGTCAAGCCTAGGCTCACATTCTTGTTGAAAAAAGGAAGGAATTACAACCTACAAATGAGAAATGCATTTTTGTTGGATTTTCAAACGATGTCAAAGGTTATAGACTTATTCAACCTCATTCCAATGAATAATTATTAGGAGATGTTAATTTCAATGAAAATCTCTTGGCCTTCGAGCCTAATTCAATGTGTGTGCCATCTTCATCTTGCAGTCCATTTTCGATGTTCCAACTTTTCTATTAGTGATGCTATTTTGGTTTCTTCTTCATGACAGTGAGGATGGAAATTCACCTCCACCTACTCACTTTCTTCCATTCGAGTCCATCAAACATGAACTTGTTGATCCATGTGGATATAGGTGGCCACCGACCTATTCCAACTGGCTCAAAACAATCTTTTGGCAATTTACTATTTTTATCAACTTTTTGGTTCCTAAACTTCTGGGGCCATTTTAAGTGCCTAAATGAAGGCTTTTCAGGATCGAGCACCTCAATTATTTCCAAAGTCTCAGATCGATCCCCCCAAATGAATATCCTCTATGATACCTTTCCAACAAGCTATTGTGCGCCCCAAACGGAGATCGTATGCCAAAGTTACACCCTCAGGAAGTTGATACACCAAACTACCTAAAACGAGGTCCACAAAATTGCTGGCTTTTCATCTTCCGAGGTTAGGGTTTTGGATTTTATTTATGTTAAAAATGTCTTTAGAGCCTCATTGTAAAAATCATCTCCTTGCGAATGTGAGTATCCATCACATCTCTTCTCAGAGATACGTTGCCACCATTTTAGCGAGTCTTTCACTCTGTATTTCTACAATTTTGTACATTTCGCTCATTAATAGAAATTGTGTATTATTGTATCTTTGTGTTTGTGGTTGCATCTCTGATATATTTTTGTTATATTATTGGATATCTAAGATATGTATGTACATTTCTTTATTATATCTTCGCTCTCATTTCATGCCAAAAATAATCTAGATCACCTGCACCAACACCAACACCAACACCATCATTTTCTAGATGGGTCCATACAACATGAGAAGCAACTGGTTATATTGTCGATGATATAGATCAACGTTGTACATGTTCACATTTCTAGTAATCCTCCTATTAGTACATATAGTTGCAATGCTAAAATTTTAACCTTTGGCCAGATATCGGATCTGGTAGCACATGTGACAGAGGCACTACCAAAAGCAACACATTCTTGTAGCGCACATTTTTGTATGGTCTTGACCACTTCTTGGTCGATTTTTCTCCATTACTTCCAAGTTATTCTTTCATTTTTTCACCAAATTGCATCAACTTCATCCATTCCTCATCTCCTTAATCCTTAATCCAATGGATGTTGCAAAATGTCGAGTCTGTCATTTAAGTCAAATGTACATTTTTCAAGATTGAGCTTATATTCTTTTTATTTTTCCAACTTCACATTTAAGTCAAATGTACATTTTTCAAGGTTGAGTTTATGTTCTTTTTATTCTTCCAACTTCACTACTATTGTACAAATTCCTCTGGTTTTCCCTCAGCCTTATATTTTTAAAACCAATGAAGTTTAGTCATATGTTCTTGTCCCCTTAAATGGACCCATTTTCTAGAGCTAAAATGCCCTCCTAAGTGATCTTGACTCTTTATCTAAAAGTATAAAAAGGGAAAAAATATTTTATATTAAAGCTTTCGTATGGTTTTGCAAAATTATGGACTTTTCATCATGAAAGCCCATTACTCCAAGTGATTGAATACTACATAAGCCACCAAGCACAAGTATTAAGCTCAAGTCACCAAGCACAAGTATTAAGCTCGAGTCACCAAGCACTAGTATCAAGCTCGAGTCACCAAAGTACACAAGTATCAAGCTCTTCTATGTACATTTTTTTATTATATCTCCGCTCTCATTTTGCGTCGAAAATAATCCTGATCACCAGCACCAACACCAGCACCAACACCATCATTTTCTAGATGGATCCATACAACATGAGAAGCAACTGGTGATCTTGCCGACGATATAGATCAACGACGTACACGTTCACAGTTCTAGCAATCCTCCTGTTAGTACTTAAATTTGCAATGCTAAAATTTTAACCTTTGGCCAGATATTGGATCTGGTAGCACATGTGACAAAGGAGCTACCAAAAGAAACACTTTTTTGTAGCGCACATTTTTGTATGGTCTTGACCACTTCTTAGCCGATTTTTCCCCATTACTTCCAAGTTCTTCTTTCATTTTTTCACCAAATTGCATCAACTTCATCCATTCATCATCTTCTTAATCCTTAATCCAATGGATGTTGCAAAATGTTGAGTCTGTCATTTAAGTCAAATGTACATTTTTCGAGATTGAGCTTATGTTCTTTTTATTTTTCCAACTTCACATTTAATTCAAATGTACATTTTTCGAGGTTGAGCTTATGTTCTTTTTATTCTGCCAACTTCACTACTCTTGTAGAAATTCCTCTGATTTTCCCTCAGCCTTATATTTTTAAAACCGATGAAGTTTAGTCATATGTTCATGTGTTTTTGTCCCTCTAAATGGACCCATTTTCTAAAGCTAAAATGCCCTCCTAAGTGATCTTGACTCTTTATCTAAAAGTATAAAAAGGGAAAAAATATTTTATATTAAATCTTTCGTATGGTTTTGCAAAATTATGGACTTTTCGTCATCAAAGCCCATTACTCCAAGTGATTGAATGCTAGATAAGCCACCAAGCACAAGTATTAAGCTCGAGTCACCAAGCACAAGTGTCAAGCTCATCTACATAATCCACCAAGCACAAGTATTAAGCTCGAGTCACCAAGCACAAGTATCAATCTCGAGTCACCAAGCACAAGTATCAAGCTCGTCTACATAAGCCACCAAGCACAAGTATTAAGCTCGAGTCACCACGCACAAGTATCAAGCTCGAGTCACCAAAGTACACAAGTATTAAGCTCGAGTCACAAAGCACAAGTATCAAGCTCGTCTACATAAGCCATCAAGCACAAAGCACAAGTATCAAGCTCGTCTACATAAGCCACCAAGCACAAATATCGAGTCACAAAGCTCAAGTATCAAGCTCGTCTACATAAGCTACCAAGCACAAGTATTAAGCTCGAGTCACCAAGCACAAGTATCAAGCTCGAGTCACCAAAGTACAAGTATCAAGCTCATCTACATAATCCACCAAGAACAAGTATTAAGCTCGAGCCACCAAGCACAAGTATCAAGCTTGAGTCACCAAGCACAAGTATCAAGCTCGTCTACATAAGCCACCAAGAACAAGTATTAAGCTCGAGTCACCAAGCACAAGTATCAAGCTCAAGTCACCAAAGTACAGAAGTATTAAGCTCGAGTCACAAAGCACAAGTATCAAGCAATACTACATAAGCCACCAAGCACAAGTATTAAGCTCGATTCACCAAGCACAAGTATCAAGCTCGTCTACATAAGCCACCAAGCACAAGCATTAAGCTCGAGTCACCAAGCACAAACATCAAGCTCGAGTCACCAAGAGCAAGTATCAAGCTCGTCTCCAAAAGCCACCAAGCACAAGTATTAAGCTCGAGTCACATAGCACAAGTATCAAGCTTGTCTACATAAGTCTACATAAGCCACCAAGCACAAGTATTAAGCTCGAGTCACAAAGCACAAGTATCAAGCTCGTCTACATAAGCCACCAAGCACAAAGCTCAAGTCACAAAGTCTACATAAACCATTGTGCTTGAGTCACAAAGTCTACATAAGCCACCAAGCACAAGTATTAAGCTCGAATCACAAAGCACAAGTATCAAGCTCGTCTACATAAGCCACCAAGCACAAGTATCAAGCTCAAGTCACCAAAGCCACCAAGCACAAAGCTAGAGTCACCAAGCACAAGTATCAAGCTCGAGTCACCAAAGCCACCAAGCACAAAGCTCAAGTCACCAAGCACAAGTATCAAGCTCTTCTACATAAGCCACCAAGCACAAATCTCGAGTCACCAGGCACAAGTATCAAGATCGAGTCACCAAAGTAGTACTAAAACATGGAGTGGCAAGGAGGGAGCCCACAAGGGGCCAAAATATTGAACTACACATCGAGGAATTGATGAATTAGTGTAATATAAAAACACATAAACCTTATGTTTTCTCATGCATGTGGGATAGAACAACAATGAAAAATAAAAAGGCACCCAACATCCAACACTAGTCATTATCCAAGGTAATCGGTTGGCGGTATAAACTCCTTACAGATGTTCTATGTTTATTCTCTTCCTTGCATTTTAATCCAAACTGATGTGTTATCATATGCTTACTAGTATCCCAATGCATATCTGGGGTGGGCATCGGTTCGAGGCTTCATTGATGAATGGAGGTCGCTTCCTAACAATGAAAGAGAAAGTTCATTGGAGAAGGGCAAAGTGAAACCCTGAGCAGGAAAATGAAATATTTTGATGGTCTGAATGAGTGGCAAGTAGGAAATGGTGAGCATTTGGCTACGGGATATCTTGGTGGTCATGTTGTACTTTTTGAAAGAATAAATTAAAAAGATCCACATTCTCAAAGAGAGCTCGAAAGAGGAGATAGTCTAGTATCTGAATATCCTGAATATGGTTATAAGACAAAATTTGAGAGCCATGAACCTGAGTTTGATTTTCTGAATATCTTGGAGAGAGAAGAAAATAAATAAGATCGTGTAGTGTTTGGTATAAAATGGTGCCCTGTTTCTCTTTTCTATAAATGATAAAACCATCAAACTATGGAAGTTTCAGGACAAGAAGATCATAAGAGTATGTGCAAAAAATGCAGGCCCTTCAACACACTTGGAAAATGGAAGCTTGGTTGGAAATGTTCCTGGGGAACTCCAAGGACAATTCCTTCTTCGAATGACATTCCTTCTCAATTGATGAATAGATCTCTAGGCATGACTTTGTACTTCCTTAGGGGGGCATTCCTTCACTCCAAAGCAGCTAACAGTGAAATGAAACTTGTGGCCAAATGTCGTAGAGTATACAGTCATGCTCATGATCATCACATAAACTCGATTTTAGTCAACAATGATGGTGAAACTTACATATAGGTAGAATATCAACAGAATAGACCCATATTCCAGGCATTAAATCTAATAGATATTCATTTACAGCAGATGACAGATTACATGGAAAACAAAGCATTTCAAGGCAGAGAAGGATCAACAGATTGAAGATTATTTCCATATCTTCAGGCAGCATTCAATCTTTCAATAACACAGGTGGCAGAATTCAAGGAAGCAGATCCAGATTTTGATGCAAAATTTTAGTTTTTGAAGATTGCAGGTGGCAGAGCATATTTCGGATCTTCTTGAACACTTATTCATAAGTTTAACTATGGAAATCAGTTCCAGATTTATTGCCATGGATCTAAGATTTATTTTTATTTTTTTTAGTTTGGCAATAAATTATATTCTAAAAACTTGTAGCAGCTCTTCGGGCGGTATTTTATTATAAACACTATCATTTCTAAACTGGAGAAGGGGAAAGAGGCGAGTGGTGGCACTAAGAAACTCTATTTTTTATTGTAAAATCTTGGGACTTATTTCATTTTACACTTAATGGAAAAGGCTATCTGATGGTTAGACTATATCTTCTTGTCTTACTTAAATACATGTATATCTTTGCAAAGCATTTGATATATATTGTTTATGTTTGAAATCCAACAAATATTTTGTTGATTGCTTGCTCATTACAAGATTTTTTTTTAAGTACATTATTCTTGTTTCTGAATGATATTTAGAATCAAGAATTTTCCTTTGTGAGTGAACAAATTGGGAACTTGCATTTTTCTTTCCTTTCATGTTAAACTCCTTTATATAGCTCATCAGATTGACTACCACTGACTAAGAAAGTGTGATAGGAACTTGATTTTGTGATAAAAAATTGATATTGTCCTTTTCATCCACTGCTTGACCCATAAACCAATTTCAAAACCTAAAATAGACCTTCAATCATAACCCATTCAATTAACTGAGGTACCCTAGCTTTCCCTTTAGCAGTCAAGGACAACTTTAGGGACTAACACCTCTTGTATTTTAGCTCAAGTTTTAGAGACTCACGATTTATAAACATTTGCAAAATCTTTTGGCCATCTATATTGAAACACAACAATGAATGAAGAATAGTGTTTTTTATTGCGCAATTTGTACTTTTATAGTAGAAAAGGTTAAAGGAGAGAAAATTGGTGTAATGGGAGACTATCCTATCACTGTCACCTCAATAGGATGTATCTTTCTATTTAGGGTGGTAGGCCCAAGGGAGATGTCCCTGGTGACTTGGGGGTTTGAGAAGGCAGAGTCAAAGTGGCTAGATAAAGATCCCCTCTCACAAGTCACCACCGATCAGAAATCCCTGATTTATTAACCAATGAAATGATAATGTATCAAAGTGTACCTGCCCGAAACAAAGCAACAAGAAACTAGATATATTTGCAAGTACACTTGCTGGTTAGCACTTCATAAAACCATAGACTTTATCAATAAAGGCAATATGTTGAATATGATGAAGTAAATAGAAAATTATAACAACAATATTTATAGGGCAATACTTCTCATTAAATGCCTTGAAATAGCTTCAAAATGACTAAGAATCATTAACCATTGAAATCATAATACTAGCATTTGTTAGAAGCAAACAAGACAATGTATAAATCAGCCTTTTCAATTGCTTTTATAATCTTTTAATGCTGCATTTAATGGTTGTAGCTTACTTTAGTAACAACAACAATATAGTCAGTAGGTTAGGCTATTCTAGGGTTAGAAAGTGTTAGTAGGTTTCTCAAAGAATAGGTTTTGATGGGTTTTTTTATCAATTACTCAAAGGAGGACTTAGACTAGTGCTTTAGGGTAAATGGAGTCAATGAATATGGCAGAAAATGTTGAAGAAAAGGATAGTAGGAGAGTCAAGGACAAAAGAGATTGATAGATTGGAGTGTTGGTAACCCAAGGCTCCAATTATCAAAACCTAGGGGAAACTAGTTACTAAGGTGTTGGTAACCCTAGGCCTTAGTAGAATTTCCTCCCTCCTTAACTCAAAGATGAATAAAAAAAATCAGCTAAGATGAAGAAATGGATACTTAAGGTGTTGCAATGGCAAGGCCTTAGCACATGCTTCAAGAAAATGGCCTTTTGACAAGATCTAGTAGCTGAAGGCTTTTGAAGCTAGGACAATAACATGTGCTAGTCTTCCTAGGGTTTAGTAAAGCAATTTCATAATCTTTAATGTAAATGAAAGAGAAATAAACTATAACCATTCAATTAAAAAGAATTGCAGAAATATCACTTACATTCATCAAGAATAATCAAGAAAAAAAAAACCCTAGTAGAACACTTCCACCAAGAAACTTGTCAAAATAATCCAATATTTAGCCTTCCTCAACAAGTGCGCCTAAAATTTCAGCCAAGAAACCCTAAGGAGGGTGAAAATTTCAGTCCTCACAAGTGTGAGTGAAAGATGATCTAAACATAAGAGTGATTTTCCCCTTATTTATACAGTTACAATGACCAAAATTAGGTCAAAAAGGTTGGCATGGATAGTTACACATAATATCCAGTTTTTACATTAAATGAGATAATAAAACCCTAAATCAAGTTGTAAATATGAATTCATGCCCCTTTAGTGTGATGTTAGGCCCTTTTAGGGAAAAGTTGGCCTCTTGGAGCAAAACGTTAGGCCTCCTTGGGTCTCAGGATCCTGCCACACGTGCCACTTGGCACACAACTGCCTCCAAAGTATCCAAAATGTTGGGTGACCTGGGTGACATCATGGGCCTTCTAAGGCCTACATCATGGTGAAAAGGGAAAGACCCCCCTAGGTCCAGGCCTGCCAGGATATCCCTGGTGGAACGTCCTCCTCTCTCTCCGGTGCAAACCCTTGATCTGTCTCTGCCCCTGGCTGGAGTCTCAGCATCCATCTGGTGGGATTTTATCTCTATGGAGGTCCGAACTAATCATCTCCCCATATGTACTTTTCCATCGGGTGTGGCCCTGCAACATCAAAAAATAGGCCCTCCATGGGCTCATAAGTCACATGGATCATAGCAATGTCAATCACATATAATCATCAAGTTATTTAAACATGTGCATGAAACCCCTTTTACCCGGACAAGTGCTCAAAGGTGTTATGCTATTCTACAAGCCAAGTTTGGAGGGAACGTCAGGATGTCCTATTGGGCTAATTTTTATTGGATGTGGGATGTTCTCGGGTGAAGTCAAATCCAGGCCATGTAAGTGGATGAGGTGGTAGGGGATGTCTGGGCAATGGGTGCAGTGATAGAAGAGAAATGTATGGCTTACCTATGGGTGCCTCTGAAGAGGGTGAGTTACACCTTGTCATGGATGCAAATGTTTCCAATCCCATGCATGCCTTTTGTCTTTTATTCTTATTTCTTTTTCTTTCAAGAGGTTAGTTAGGGGACACTGCCCTGGCGTGGTGATCAGTGGTGACAATGTTACCCACAAGCATTCTACGGAAATGAGAAGGTCGGCTCGTGATGAGACCCCCTTTCTCTTGGCTATGCCACCAAGAGCCACTACCCTGGCGTGGTGACTAGCTGAATGGTACTGTCATACTGCTACATGCCCATGGACCTAATAGGATGGCTCGTGATGAGATCCCTTATCCTCCAACTAGGTCTTGATTTATTGTTTTTTATGGGTCCCTATGTTTCTTGCTGAGAAGATTTTTATTGCTTTCTCATGGATCCCTGGGTGAAGCATATCAAGGTTTCATTCTTTTGGATTTTATCTTTTTCCAGCTACTTTTACCCTTTGGGCTTTTAGCCCCTTCTTCCCACAAGGTAAGGTACAACCCTTGGATAGTTTTTCCAATCCAATGCTCGAACCAATGTATGGGATGGATGAGCAGGAAAAAGATGAAAAGCGGTAAGTATGGTGGGAACAAACGATGACCCTTCATGAATCCCCCCAGTGGAAACTCAAACCCTATGGGAACCATATTACTAGGGCAACCTGTCATTCCCCCCAGGTGTGGTCAAGTGGAAAGGCATAAGGTCCAAGCACACGTTAGAAGAAAAAATAATTAAATGAACATATTCAAATGTTTTTAGAATCAGAGTGACACATACCATGATACCCGGACTCATTACCTCATTGAGAAAGACCCATTTATGTTGCAGGACCAGGCCGATGTGAGGGATGATACTACTTCCAACAAAGTGGAGGCACAGAAGAAGAAAAGGATGGGCCCTCCAGGTCCATGCTCAAGTCGATCTGGCTCTCGGTACTCCATGTCTAGGACCTGTGGGCCTCGAGACATAATCTCCTTAGTTATCCCTAGGCTAGGGGATAACAGTGTTCCTTAATGGAGAATGATACTTGGGATCTTGTACCCTTCTGAAAGGAATAAAACTTGTTAGTTGTAAATGGGTGTATATAACTAAGTATGCATCATATGGAAGTGTCGAAAGACATGAAACCCTGCTAGTTGCCAAAGGATTTTCTCAAGTTGAAGGCATTGACTATAATGAAACATTTTCTCCCATAGCCAAAATGAATTCCATCCACCTTGTTCTAGCCCTTGCTACCTCACATAGATGGGAAAATGAATGTTAAATTCATCTTCTTGATGGGCATTTATAATAATAAATTTACATGGAACAACCTCATGGCTATGTTCAGAACAACTCTAGCGTTTTTTAGCGCCTTATTCTAGATGATCTTTGTCAGAGATCCTTATGGCTTGGGTTATAAGTGTATTGAGCACACCCATTTTTTTGGCTTGGATGGTGATGAGAACTCACATGTAGGTATTGTTCTATATGTGTTTTTATTTATATACACTTTATGAGCTATGGAGCCATTAGTGTTTATGATTACAAGAGAATCTAGAAATGGTAGGGATCGATCATTTTCAAGTTTCATGGTGAACTTAATGGAGTTTTTTTGGTTGTTTATATGTGCAATGAACTTCCATCCATCCTATGGGTCCATTTCAAATTCGTGTCATCAACATATATATCCCACCATTCTGATTTGGATGTGTCCTGAAGTTAAAATATATCCATATTCAATGCACCTTGTTATCCCCATTTTGTGGATAACTAAGGAGCTTATGTCTCGAGGCCCTCAGGTTGCAGATGTGGAGTGTCGAGAGACTACATGACTAGCAGTATCCTTTTTCACAGATGGATACCCTTCTCACCACCACAGAAGTTGTGGATTTTCAAATGGAATCCACCACACCAGTTGGCTTACATTTACGAAAGAAACAAAGAATGGAAAAATAATGGGCTTGGAAAAAGTGCAAACGAAGGTACCACACACCCTCTACAAAGGCACCCATGAATAAGGCACTACAACCCCTTGTATGTCATGAACCCCATTCCCATTGAGTCTTGGTCCTTAACTGCTTCATCCAATTTACATGTCTTAGAGAGGGATCTCTTGGAAACACTCCTTGACCTAGGGCAAGATATACCCAATAGGACACCTTGTCAACCCTCCCATATTCAATCTTGACAAGTCGCATAATGTCTTTGAGTACTTAATTGTTTGACATGGTAATCTTTGATGCACATGCTTAGGTGACCCATTTATTGATTGGATTTACTTATCATGATGTTATGACTAGAGATCCTTGGAGGGCGTGCTTATTTGTCTTTGCAAGACCTAGTTGGTGGACAATTTTGGAAGAACAAGACTAGCTTGAATTCCATGGGGCTTGAAGCCCACAGGTGGATGCCAAGGGCCCACATGCCGAATGAGGGAGATCAAAATTTGAAGGCCTAGAAGATAACTTGGATAACATAACCTAGCCCGCACATGCCAAACATTTTGCCTAGGAGAGGCAAAACGTCACCTTTAGAGGCATGACGTCACCTAGGGGGGTTAGGGTTTGGTGGTGTGGTTGACATGCATTGGCACAAGGACGTTTTGAGGGGTTTGAGGCTTTGACCATGATGGAAATGACTTGGATGATTGACATGTGGCTTTAGGAAGCCTTTCTACACTCCTCCATCACCAATGACCTTCTCATAGTGCCAAAACGTCCCCTAAAGGGGTGACGTCTTTATAAACTAGGGTTTTCTTTGTGCAAAAGTGAAATTAAAGTGAATTGTTTAATATTGATTTGTAAAAGGGGAAATATTAGGGTTGTTGACCCCTAGTCTTGTGGTTTACCCTTAATTATGTGGACAAACTATCTTAGTGACATTTTGTATAAATAAGAGATCATAAGATCTCATTTTAACATAACTCTCCCATCTTGGAGAAGTACTTGGATTGAATTTTTCACTCTCTTTAGCTAGTTATCTCTCTTGTGCTCTTGTTTATGGATATTTCTTGAATTATTGGTTGATGGAAGTGATGTGCTAGCCTTGGAAGGATTTTTCTAGCTTTTATGGTGGTTTGTCTTAGCTTTTTCCTTGAATTGGTAAGTTTTTTCTACATTGTGATATCATTTGTTTCTCAAGTCAAGGTTAATTTGCTAGAGCTAGGTGGGAAGTATAAGGGAATACACCCCCAACATAGTCTCCATCATTTTATGCTTATATGCTATTGGTTTAACAAGGGTTTTCTAAGAGAAGTATAAGGGCATACACCCTCTTAGTTTAAACCCTAGCTAGAGATACTTGCCTTGGGGAGTAAGAGGATTTACACACCCAAGGAGATAGTATCACTAGCTCTTTCTTTGCTTGACTCCATTAACCCATTGTTTAAGGCACTATATTTACTTGTTGCAATGGAGAAATAAGTTGTCGCCTTGGTAAACGTGAAAATTTTAATTTTTAAGATTACCTCTTCGGGAAAGTATTCCTTGAGACTTTGGCTTCCTTGCCTCATTGAGGCATCCTCTTTCAACCACAATTTATTGTTTCTGTAGTAAAACTAACCTACAACCATTAGGGCTTCTCTAACCATAGACAACTAACCCTAATTATTTCCTAAACTAACCCTAGAGTAGGCCTAAAAATCTGTCCTAACCTTCTACTAACCTAGGAGCACTTATTGAGCTAACTAGGGGCTGATTTTATGGGATAAATTTTATGCAATAAGTCTTGGTTTGCTACATCCATAAGGATGGTAATTTCACTGCAGAAACCCTAACCTAAAGTCACTCATAACTTGTATTTTCACTGTCAAAAGTTGTTAAGAATTTGCCATTTTATTCTACTTGCTTTAATACAAATTTTTAGTGGTGTCTTTGCAAGTTTTAGTGGTTTATTTCACTGCTGTCACAACAAGTTTTCTACAGCCATAAAGCTGCAAAATACTTCTGCATACTGCTTTTATGAAATCCATAATTCATTGTTAAAGTCTCATGCTATAGATCATGAAATTCTCTAGTGATTATCTACTTTGTTTCAAGCATATTTCATTTGACTTTGAGCAATCTTTCTAGCAGCTTTAATACTTGTTTTACTGCTGATATATACTGTCATTTATTGCTTCAAATAAGGGACAGAAATCCTAGCTTGCTGATCCAACTAACATATTATACCACATAGTGGTTTTCCTTGTGTCTCGGGTAGGTACCAACTTCTCGGAAATTCATCAAAGGCTTTGGCAACGTCAAGACAACCTAAGACTCATTATCACCCTTCCTTTTGTTGAAATAATGTAACTGCAAAGAGTATTCTTATTATTATTGTTATTTTATTATCAGTATTAATCCCCATTGTGGATTAATCATGTCGGTAATTGTATTAGGACCAAATCCCCTTTTGCGGATTGGTCATCGGACAATTATAATGAGCAGAATAAGAAGTCGGCCCCAACAGTTATTATTGAGACCCATAATTAATTTAAAGGTGGGTTTACCCACCCAGAGTGAGAGGTCAGCCCTGCTAGTGAAACCCTTTCAAACGTGCCAATCTTGTATATATAGGAGGCTAGTGCCTCACTTTATCACACACACTCACTTGCTCATTCTCTTATGAGGCAAGTTGCAATTACCAGTTGGAGAGAGGAGAAGAAGAGTGGCACATCTCTTGGAGAGGACAATCTGTATTGGTTTGAGTTATCTCTTGAACATTGTATTAACAATTTATGATAAGGAAGTTTTTGTTGGGTTTTCTTCCCCTAGAGGGTTTCCCGGGATAAATGTTGTGTCTCTTGTGAATGTGTATTTCTCAGTGATCTTGTTCTTATGATGCTCTTATCTATTGAAATGAAAAGAACTATAATAATGCCATAAACATTAACACCTTTTCCATATAGAATATTGACCTTTAGGGGCTTCACTCTTTCCTTTTCCATTTCCCCCCTCCATTCCCCCTAGGGTCACTGGGATCGCCTCCCTAGAGTGACCTAGTCACCCTTTAATCGTGGGACCTATATCAAGGTGACATTGGGTATAGTGTCCTTAACTTGTCGCCACTTGGTGGTTGGGTCAGGATTTTCCCAACCTACAACATGTGTGATAACATTTTGGCATCGTTGTCAAGGAGTATTTTGAATCCTCTTCCAAACCCTAAGGACACTTTGGCAAGTTATCCCAAAGCCTTTCCCCTAGATTTCTTGGTGACTCAACCCAAGGGACGTTCCTTTTCTACCTTTCTTGATGAGCTCTTCTTGAAGCTCATCTGGCGACTCCACCTTCCAAGAACTCACTTTTCCCTTATCCCTTTCTATCCTTTGATGAGCATTGAACTCATTTGGCGACTACATTAAGGTGTTACCCTAAGTAATGGAAGCATGGATTTATGACGCTTTCATGAAGCGTACAAGGCCTTGGATCTTGAAGCTATTGATGGATATCCAAAAAAATGCCTGTTGAACCAATTCGATCTCCTCCCAAAGTTCGATGGTTATTTGTTATCAGTCATATCACACATTGTTTAGTTTGTCATATCCATCTCCATTTTGAGTGCACAACATGAGGATGTATGCTTGCGGTTTTTCTTGTTGTCCTTGGGAAACGAACAAAGGGATTGGATAAGACATTCTTACAAGCCAAGAAGCATATCTTCTTTGACAATCCTCATCATAGAGTTCCTTAAACATTGGGGACCAAAAGCTCAAATTCTTGAAGATACAATTTAGGACCTAGAGGATGCCTTTTCAAGAGAAGGTTTTGACCTTGATCCTATTGAATGCTTGAGAGGAATGCTTCTTCTAGAGTTTGTTGAAACGACAGTTGAAAAATAAGAACTTGACAACACCAATGAGAAAAATTTTGAGCGTATCAAGCAAAGAAAAGATGAATATTTCGAGTTTTGTGAACAACTAATGAGACTTTTCTCTGCTAACGAATTTTTGGTTAAGTTTTCTCAGCAAAGAGAAGAAGAGTATAGCGCCATCATTGACAATTATGAGGAAAGTCATACCCTAAACTCAGCCTGGGAAGTGGCCATTACATATTATGGAACAGATTCATTATACGATGTTGTAACCGAGAAGTATGGGTAGCAAGAAAATTTCCCGAATGACGATGACCCTCTCTGCATGCCCGAGGAAGTCTAAAAATTAGTTAGAGATCAAGATCAAGACTATGAATTCTTTAATCCTATTGAAGATGAAGAAGATTTGATCAAAGAAAACATTCATGAAGAAAGTTTTCAAGAATAGTTCAATGATGAAGACCATGATGAAGTACAACATCTAGATGAGGAGAAATTGGCATCCATTCTCCCGCTTGACAAAGATGATATTGTTTAGCCTTGTTCTCCTCTTGCATATGAAGATGAAGAAATGATTAGCCTCGATGATGCAGATGATCTCATGCAAAACCTCTCTGACATCACTGGTCTACACATTGATGATTTCATACAGGTTGGGAGACGTAGATGGGATGTGAATTTCTTCATTATTGATAGAGATCCCATTTATGATATTGAGGGTAGCTCTCAAGAAGAGGGTGTTGAGTTTTCATCATCAAAGGAGTGGTCCTCATATGTATATGATTTAGATGTTTGGAAACCTGGTGATGATATGGTTACATATCTATTCCACCCCTTCGAGGATGACTTGTTGCAGCATACTCAGAGTGATCTTCAGTCATCCCTTGATGTATACCCTTTTGAGGATGCAGATTTGTTTTACGAGGACTTTCAGCCATTGTGTTCAGATTTTGATAGACACCGGGTCGTGGCCATCCCAAAGCAGTTTGAGGTCCACACTACCAAACGAAAGTACTTTCATGTTGAGACTTTGGGAAAGTATTTGCAGACAAAGAAGAGACGTTTCTTGAGTCCGATGGAGGAATTTCTCTCTAAGGTTGTGCCTTACCATGTTTCCTCTTGTTTGGGAAATCGTAGGGTTTTATTTAGATATCTTGTTCTTTCTCAACCTTCAGGGAGAAGTGATTTTATGAGTGAAGATGAAGACAAGTCGTCGTCTATATATGGTATCCCTCTTCAGAGATGGATTGATCAGGCTTGTGGATACACTTTCAGGCGAGATGATCAGACTGATGGTTTCTCTTTCCAACAGGATTTCCTCCCTCCCACCCATGTCCATGAGTTTTGTTTCATGATCGATTATATGTGTGTTTATACTCGTGATTATTATGTGCTTGACTTATCTTTGTTGTGTTATATGATTAAGCACAGGGAGATATACTTTGATGAGATGATCAGTTGGTTGCACTGGTTGTATGAATTCACCTGATATCATCCATAACGTGATCTTCAGGGCCCTAAGGCCCTAGGTAAGTAGGTAGGTATTTTTAATTTATTGCATTTTCATCTTGATTGCTCATATTAGTTTAGATGCATTTCATTTTCATTTTTCTCTACTTGCATATTGATTTCATGTTTAGTTTAGAAATTTTTGAAAAAATGTCAATTTTTTTCTATTCTAGATTAGCTTTTCTTTTGGATTATATATATATATATATATGGATAAAAGGGTGATAGCACCACCCTAGATGCTCTGATCCCTTTTTATGATTTTGGGCAGGAACAGGTCTACCAAGAGATGTTGTGGTTCTCATGCACTCTACGACGAGCACATGTCCCCAAGTAGGAGCCAGATGTTATCCCAATTTTGTGGATAACTAAGGAGATTATGTCTTGAGGCCCTTAGGTTGTAGATGTGGAGTGTCGAGAGACTAGATGAATAGCAATATCCTTTTGCACAGATGGAGGCCCTTCTCACCACCACAGAGGTCGTGGATTTTCAGATGGCATCCACCACACCAGCTAGCTTGTGGAAGGTAGTGAGCCTTGCTCCATGAGGTACAAGTTAGGTATTCTGGTGAGTATCATTTCAATATTTGAGGCATTTGAGTATGGTGTATATTAGACTGCTTTAGATTTCATGATATATGCTTGGACATTATGCCCTTTGCCCTACTTCACCTTGGTGGTTGACATTGTTCCCTAGTAAGTGGTCTTCCTTGGGGATGGGTTTTCTACTAGGAAATCCCTTGAAGATCCATCGTACCGTTCCTGACCATACTTACCACTTTCCATCACTATTTCCCCCATTTCCTTATCTCTTAGGATTTTAGGGTGTATTGACCCAAGAAGGGGTTGTCCCTTATTCTATGGGAAGAAGAGGTTGAAGGCCTAGAGGGATTAATGTTGGGTAAAAGATAAAAGCCTATGTTTGAAACTTCAAGATGATTCGCCCAGGGATCACCCAAGAAAGAGATGAAACACTTATCTTTGAGAAAAGGGGGACCCACAAGAAATATGATTAAGAATGTTTAAAAGGTTAGTTGGAGGATAGGAGGTCTCATCGTGATCCAACCTATCATGTCCATGGATATCTAGTGGTATGACATTACCATCATCTAGTCACCAAGCCAGGGTAATGGCTCTTAGTTGCATGGTTGAGCGAAAGGGGGTCTAATCATGAGCCAACCTTCTCATTTCCGCTAGGTATTTGTGGGTGACACTGTCATTATATGGACACCACACCAGGGAAGTGTCCTTCAACTTTTCCTTAAATTTATGAAAGAAACAAAGAATGGTAAAATAATGGGCTTGGAAAAAGTGCATTGCAAACTAAGGTACCCCATGCCCATTGAGTCTTGGCCCTTAACTGCTTCATCCACTTTACATGGCTTAAAGAGGGATCTCTTGGAAACACTTCTTGACCTAGGGAAAGATCTACCCAATATAACACCTTGTCAACCCTCCCATATTCAAGCTTGACAAGTTGCATAATGTCTTTGAGCACTTAACTATTTGACATGGTAATATTTGATGCACATGCTTATGTGGTTCATTTACTGATTGGATTTACTTATCATGATGTTATGACTTGAGATCCTTGGAGGGTGTGCTTATTTGTCTTTGCAGGACCTAGTTGGTGGATAGTTTTGGAAGAACAAGCCTAGATTGGGCTTCCATGGGGCTTGAAGTCCACAGGTGGATTCCAAGGGCCCGCATGCCGAATGAGAGAGATCAAACTTTGAAGGCCTAGAAGATGACTTGGATGACATAACCCATCCCCCACATTCCAAACGTTCTACCTAGGAGAGGCAAGACGTCACCTTTAGAGGCATGACGTCACCTAGGGGGGTTAGGGTTTGGTGGTGAGGTTGACATGCATTGGCACAAGGATGTTTTGAGGGGTTTGAGGCTTTGACCATGAAGAAAGTGACTTGGATGATTGGAATGTGGCTTTGGGAATCCTTTGACATTCCTCGATCACCAACGACCTTCTCCTAGTGCCAAAACGTCCCCTAAAGGGGTGATATCTTAATAAACTAGGGTTTTCTTTGTGCAAAAGTGAAATTAAAGTGAAATGTTTATTATTACTTTGCAAAAGGGGAAAGATTAGGGTTGTTGACCCCTAGTATTGTGGTTTACCCTAAATTATGTGGACAAACTATCTTAGTGACATTTTGTATAAATAAGAGATCATAAGATCTCATTTTAACATAACTCTCTCATCTTGGAGAAGTACTTGGACTGAAATGTTCGCTCTCTTTGGCTAGTTCTCTCTTTTGTGCTCTTGTTTATGGTTATTTCTTGGATTATTGGTTGATGGAAGTGATGGGCTATCCTTGGAAGGATTTTTCTAGCTTTTATGGTGGTTTGTCTTAGCTTTTTCCTTGATTTGGTAAGCTTTTTCTACATTGTGCTATCATTTGTTGCTCAAGTCAAGGTTAATTTGCTAGAGATAGGTGGGAAGTATAAGGGTAGACACCCCACCATAGTCTCCATCATTTTATGCTTATATTTTATTGGTTTAACAAGGGTTTGTTAAGAGAAGTATAAGGGCATACACCCTCTTAGCTTAAACCCTAGCTAGAGATACTTTCCTTGGGGAGTAAGAGAATTTACACCCCCAAAGAGATAGTATCTCTATCTCTTTCTTTGCCTGACTCCATTAACCCATTGTTTAAGGCACTAGTCATTTACTTGTTGCATTAGAGAAATAAATTTCTGCCTTGGTAAACGTGAAATTTTCAAGTTTTAAGATTACCTCTTTGGGAAATTGTTCCTTGAGCCTTTGGCTCCCTTGCCTCGTTGAGGCATCCTCTTTCAATCACAATTTATTGATGCTGTAGTAAAACTAGCCTACAACCATTAGGGCTTCTCTAACCCTAATTATCTCCTAAACTAACCCTAGACTAGGCCTAAAAATCTTCCCTAACCTTCTACTAACCTAGGCGCACTTATTGAGCTAACTAGGGGCTGATTTGATTGGATAATTTTTTTGCAATAAGTCTTGGTTTTCTATGGCCATAAGGCTGGTAATTTCAATGCAGAAACCCTAAACTAAAGTCACTCATAACTTGTGTTTTCACCGTCAAAAGTTGTTAAGAATTTGCCATTTTATTCTACTTGCTTTAATACAATTTTTGAGTGGTGTCTTTGCAAGTTTTAGTGGCTGATTTCAATGCTGTTCCAACAAGTTTTCTATAGCCATAAGGATGAAAAATAATTCCGCATACTACTTTTATGACATCCATAATTCATTTCTAAAGTCTCATGCTATAGATCGTGAAATTCTCTAGTGATTATCTACTTTGTTTCAAGCATATTTCATTTGACTTTGAGCAATAATTCTAGCAGATTTAGTATTTGTTTTATGTATGATGTATACTGTCATTTATTGCTGAAAATCAAGGACAACAAGCCTAGCTTGCTGATCCAACTAACATATTCTATTGCATAGTGTTTTTCCTTGTGTCTCGGGCAGGTACCAACTTCTCGACAATTCATCCAAGGCTTTAGAAACATCAAGACAACCTAAGACTCGTTATCACCCTTCCTTTTCCATCTAGAATATTGACCTCTAGTGGATTCACTCTTTCCTTTTCTGTTTCCCCCCTCCATTCCCCCTAGGGTCACCAGGATCGCCTCCCTAGAGTGACCTAGTCACCCTTGAAGTGTGAGACCTATATCGAGGTGACATTGGGTATAGTGTCCTTAAGTTGTCGCCACTTAGTGGTTGGGTCGGGCTTTTCCCAACCTACAACTTGTGCGATAAAACACCTGAACGATGTTTTTTCTCTGAGACCAAGTCTAAAATAACTTTGAGCTAAATATGTGGTCCTTGATTTCCCCACATTTTCATCATGAGCATATTATCTAGTTCATTTGATTTTTGTAGATGTCGTGTAAAAGAAAAATAAAGTAAGTAGCACTTCTCCTTAAATTTTTAAATAAACTATCTTGGGCCCAAATAAACTATATCAAGGACAATTCAATTGTTTCAAAAGAGGACAACTTACTATCAAGATTCAATGCATTACTAGAATAATTCATAGCATACAAATTAGGACAGAGATAAAGACCAATTGTATAATTGTCCCATACAAATTAGGACAAAGATAAATACCAATTGTCTAATTTTCATTAACATGGAAGTAGAGTGATGATTTTAATTTTGCTATTATATAAATCTCATCTTTTCCCCAAGGAAGTTGTTTTTCAGACAAAACTTTGGATATCCACATACCTACATGCACAGTAAGTAACATATATTAAGAAAATTTCAAAAAATACCACTAAATAAAACCATAAGGTTGTAACTTGCCACCACTCATGCATATAAAGGAAACACACATGTATAAATAGAATAATGACATTTCCTGTGACCAAATTCTTGGTGCCCTTGGATTTCATCCAAGTGAAATATGCATGGTAAAAAAATTATTTTGGATTCAAATTCTCCTTCATTTTATGTGTTTTCTAACTTGTGGCATTCAAATGATTTCTTATATATTTTGTTTATGTGACTTTCGACTTTGCTTGCTTCTACATATCCGGATGTAATAGTTGCTAGTCTACGAACATTGGCTGCATTTGTAAAGAAACCAGTGGGAAATTATCAATTAGGGATACTTCTCTAAATGTGAAGTTGTTTTCCTTGTATTAAGGATGGGATGGTAAACAAAAAGGTCTTATGTTGTTAGCATGCTCTATTGAAAATGGCCTTGAACATGTTGCATATCAGCTAGGCTTTTCCCTTCATTTTGAATTTTTTGCTAATGATTATGTTCAGAAGGGAGATTATGAAGTGGAACCATCAAGAGACCTAGGGCTACAAGTTATTCATATATCTGATTTGAGTATGCACTTTGAAAGCGATCTCCAGCTTTTGAAGCATTTAGTAGATGAATACAAGGTGATTGTTGGCCTTAAATTTTCTTTACTAAAGAGGTTAAGTTTTGCAAGAGCCTTTTCACACCTAGAAACTAGGTGGAAATCCATTTGTATTCATATTTTGGATTTTACAGTGCTAGTGTAAGCAATGACACCAATGATTTATTAGCTTTCTTCACCAGCTTACCTATGTTTGTGAATGAACTTGTAACGCTAGTACGATTTGGTGATGTAGTTTCTCATGATATTTGTATATTGGAAATTCTAGCATTGGGAGCTCTTTATGAGGATAATTCTTGTATTTTAAATGCCATGACACCAGGAGGACATTGTGGCATCTCACCTAATCTAATGCAAGAGGCAGGAAGTGTTAGATTTTCTTAAAATTTCAAAGCAATAGATTTACCAGAGTATTTAGATCTTCTTTTACATTCAACAAGCATATACTAAAAATATAAGTAGGATAAACAAGCACAAGAAGACACAAAGATTTATCTTGGGAAACCCCAAAACCATGGGAAGACCCAAGCAACTTTTCTTAGAGAGAATCTTCTGATAATACAATACAACCATGAACAATATCTATTCACAAGAGAAAAATTGATAATGAAGAAACCCTGATATAAGAACTTATCTCTTCTCCTTGTCAAACCTTAGAAAGGGTAGCTGAGGCACCACACAATACTAGTGCAACTCTACTAGAGATAGCGCACAAGAGAAATCACCAAGAAACCCTAGTCTTTGTAGTAGTTGTGTCTTCTTCTTGCCTCAGACTTGTTCCTTCTTCCTGAGTGAGATAGTTGTGTGAGTGAGTGATCAAATGAGAAAGGCGTCACTTTATTTATAGTATTCAAGTCACTTAGTTGGGGTTGACTTCTCTTCCCGGAATTCTATTTTCACTTTATATTTTCCTGTGGGCCGACTTCTCTTCCTAGAAATTATATTTCCACTTTATTCTTTTCATGTGGGTCGACTTCTCTTCCGAGGTGTTCTTCAACTAATCAATGGTCTTCCTTTGGCTTCTTGAAATCTTCTTCTTCTCTAAGAAAATTTGTCCAGGAGGGAATACCTCTCACTGCTACCAAAACATCAACACTCCCTCTTAGCTAGGAAGGTATTCTTCCATGATGTTCTCCTCTAGTAGTCCCAATCACACCCATCCATTTCACATGGTATGGGAAATACTACCACCATAGCCCCATTCACACCTAACCACTTCACATGGCTTAGGAAAGGCTAGCCATGGTCCCAATCACAACTAGCCACTTCACATGGCGTAGGAAAGACCATGCTACAAGTCCCAATCACACCTATCCACTTCATATGGCGTAGGCAAGACTTGTACTGGGCTACTCATTACTACCTCAGTCACTTCACATGATTGATTTGGGAAACCCTTGGCCAAAGGGAGAGTATATTCCCATTGTAGGAGAAACATCACAACTCCCTATCAACGAGGGTGGGCATTTTGCATCACGTCAAGCTTGTCTCTGAAGTAATCATACTTCACTCTAGATAGAGGCTTGGTGAGAATGTTTGTTATCTGCTCATCTGTGGATATGTATCGGAGCTCCACTGCTCCTTTCTGCCCGATGTCTTGGATGAAATGGTATTTGATCTCTATATGCTTTGACTTCTCATGAAATACTGGATTCTCTGAAATATTTAAACAACTTTGATTACCACAGTATATCAAAGTTGGCTCCAACTCTAGATCAAATAACCCTGTAAGCAACTTCTGAAGCCACATTGTTTCACAGCTTGCAACACTAGTTGCTATATATTCTTCCTCTATTGTTATGAGTGCCCCTGACATCTATTTTCTACTCAACCATGAGATCATACATGATTCCAAACTGAAGAAACATCTTGATGTGTTTTTCCTGTCCACTACACTCCCCACCTAGTTAGAGTTTGTACAACCTTACATCTTTACTTTACCGTTCGAGACATATCTGAGTTCATATCCAACTATACCATGCAAGTGCCTCAACACATCCTTTGCTTCTACCAAATGTACATGTCTAGGCTCAACCATGTATTGACTCAATGTGTTCACTGCAAAGCATATATTCCGCTTGGTGTTAACCAAGTAAATCAAGGATTCGATCAATTGTCTGCACATCGTGGGATCAACCAAATCTGAAGAATAATCACTCAAGAGATTCAGATTTGTAACCATGGGTGTGGCTATGGAATTGCAGTCCATCATCCTAAATCTCTACAGGATCTCAACTGTATACTTTCCTTGTCTAAGGAATATTTCATCCGGTCTCTGCCACACCTCTAATCCCAAGAAATAGAGCATCAAACCCAGATCCTTCATTTCAAACTCTAAAGTGAGTTCCCTCTTGCACCCATCAATGAGGTTCTCATCCCCTGTAAGAAACAGGTCATCCACATATAGTACCAATATCAATGGGAAACCATCTTCAACATTGTAGTAAAGGTTGGGATCTGCAACACTTTTGGTAAACCCAAATCTCATCACATAACTGTCTATTTTGGCATACCATGCCCTGGGTGCCTACTTAAGACCGTACAAAGCTTTCTTCAATTTACAAACATGGGACTCCTTCCCATGGATGAAAAAACCTTGTGGCTTCTCTATGTACACTTCTTCTTCAATTAAACCATTCAAGAAAGCAGTATTGAACTCCATCTGGTGTAATTTCCATCCCATAATAGAAGCAATAGAAATAATAGATCTAATGGAAGTGTACCTTGCTACTGGAGAAAATGCCTCATCATAATATTCTCCCTCTTTCTGGGAGAATCCTCTAGCCACAAATATCACTTTGTACTTCTATATGTTTCCATCTGCAACATGCTTGATCTTGTAGATCCACTTGGAAGTCACCACTAACTTCCCTTCTTGTCTCGGAACCACTTCCCACACATCATTCTTCAAGATGGATTAATACTCTTCCATCATGACATCCTTCCACAATTGTTGTTTTGCAGCTTCCTCATAAGTGGAAGGTTTTGAATCAATGATCTTACTCATCAGCACAACATAGCTGGAAAACTTGTGTGGTTTCTTACTCTCTCTGAAAGAGCCACTGGGAATTTCATGTTTTTTCCCCCCCTGCAAAGTGTTTTGGAGCCATGCTGGTCTCTTCTTAGTAATTGTAACTTCTCTGGGTGGATCTACAAGTATCTCTGGCTCTACTGTCTCATTCTAATCTTCTGGAATATGTTCTTTTGGAATAGATTCAATCATTACTGCATCCCTTGGAGCCTCTTGCTCTTCTCTGTCCTCATCCATGTGAGACTCTCTATATTTACTGAAGGTTGCTTCTTCATCAAAGGTGGCATCCCTGTTATTCTCAATTTGTCTTTGTCTGGGGATGTATATTCTATAATCCTTCGAAGTCTCACTGTATCCAACGAAGGTTCCCTTCTTTCCTGAAGCATCTAGCTCTGTTCTCTTTTCCTTGGGAATATGTATGTACACTGGGTAGAGAAATATCCTCAAGTGGATGACTTATGGTTTCTTTCAGGTGAATAATTCTTCTAGTGTCTTGTTCCCCAATATATTGTGAGGACTTATGTTATGGACATATACAGTTGTACTGGATGCTTCTACCCATAGATGCATGGGTAATTTCTAGTCATGGATCATCGCTTTAGATGCTTCTACAATTGGTATGTTCTTTCTCTCTACAACCTCATTATGTTGGGGGTTGTAGGGAGTTGTCGTCTCCCTCTTAATCCATGCTTCTCTGCAAAAATATTTGAACTTATTTGAGGTGTATTCACCTCCATTATCTGACCTCAAAACTTCAATCTTTCTTCCAGAGAGATTTTCTAGTAAATCCTTGAATTCTTGAAACTTATTGAAAACTTCATCTTTTGCTTTCAAGAAATAGATCCATGTTTTACATTAGTAATCATCAATACAAATGACATAGTACAAATATTTACCTAGAGATGGTACTGTCATTTGTCCACATACATCTAAATTTATGATGTCCATGATCCCCTTGGATCTATTTTCACTACTTGGAAAACTTCCCTTGGCATTCTTTCCAAGTGTGCATATTTTGCATACTCCATCATGATCTACCTACATATCTGGTAGACCTGTAACCATTTTTCTCAAAACTGGTAAGGCTCTGTAGTTGATGTGAGTGAGTCTTCGGTGCCATAGCTCACTAGAGCTAACACTGTTGTGTACAAGGGCTTGTTCTGGGTGTCCCTTAAATTTATACAATCCTCCCTCTCGAACACCAATCACAGTAGTTGAATATATACTTGAACCCTTAGGCCATAGAAGGACTTGGCCATCAACAAAATCTACTTTGAATCCTCGATCTTCTAAAGCATAGATAGAAAGAAGATTCTTCTTTAAACCTTGTACAAAAAATACATCTTGTATTGAAATAGAGTTACCTGAATCAAGTTGGTAGGAGGCTTCTCCTACTCCTTTTACTACATGCCTAGAATCATCCCCAAGTTCCACCTGAAGGGATGAACTCTTTTATGTAAATTTTGTAAGAGAACTTCAGAACCCGTTCATGTGCTTGGAAGCACCATTCTCCACCATCCAAATATCACTTCCTTGAGTAATGGTACATGTGAGGGCTAAGACAAAGACATACTCTTCATATTTTGATTCCTTTGTCTTCTTCTAAGATGTGGACTCCTCCATATCTATTGTGTGTGCATGGTGTTTTCTCTTTCCTTTTCCTTTAGGACATTGACAAGAAAAGTGTCCCAAATTCTGACAATTGAAACATCTAATCTTAGATACATCTTTCTTGTGATCTGGAACTAATCTTCTATTTTTCTTCAGACTGGTGTTTTTTCTTTCTTTCATTTTCTTCACATGAGCAAGAAGATCTTGCTTCTCTTCATCATTGGTTTTCGACGACTTGGATATCAATATTGATTCTTCTTGGGTACAGACTATCCATAGCTTGTCAAATTTGGACAATTTCCTTCTTGCACAAATTCCCTGAACAAATGCGTCCCAAGAAGAAGGAAATCCATTAAGAGTTTTAGTCACAAGCTTTGCATCATCCATTGAATCTCCAATAGTTTCTATCTTATCCTTGATCTGAGATATCCTCATGAAGTAGGTAGAAATTGTATTTGACTTGTTCATCATCACGTTTTTGAGTTGATGCCTTAGGGTTAGCTTCTTGGTTGTATTCTTTCTTTCATATAGTCTTGTTAAGGAATCAAACATCTCCTTCAGTGTCTTCAATGCTGATACATTGGGAATCAAGTTATCCTTGATTGAATCTGTCAAGATCCTCTTGGCGTTAATCTCATTCTTCTTGTACTTTTCCTTGGCGTCTTCTTCTTCTGGTTCTGGGAAAACTAGCTTGACATTATCCAAGAGCTCATTCTCTTCTAGAATGAGAAGTAGTCTATGCTTCCACGATCTGAAATTGTCTGCTCTGTCCAGACTATCTTCAACTCTCATATTGGTAATCATTTTTGTTGGTGGAAACCCTAGGGCCGAAAAATCCCAAAATTTCAACCTTCTTAAAAAGTCAACACTAGGGTTTCAAGATATGCGCTAGGGTTAGGCGAGTTGCTCTCTGGTGGAGTTAGTCCCAACGAATTTGGAATAAGTTCTCATTGAGATTGACAAAAGAAAATTGTGTAGCAGAAAATCTCAAGTACGATCTTCCTTCCAGTGATTAGACTGTTATGAAGGTAACCCGCTCTAATACTATGTTACATTTTCTTAAAATTTCATAGGAATACATTTACCAGAGTATTTAGAATTTATTTTACATTCAAAAAGCATATACTGAAAATATAAGCATGATAAACAAGCACAAGAAGACACAAATATTTATCTTGGGAAACCCCCAAACCCGAGGGAAAACCCAACCAACTTTTCTTAGAGAGAATATTTCTGATAATACAATACAACCATGAACAAGCTCTATTCACAAGAGAAAAACTGATAATGAAGAAACCTTGATACAAGAACTTATCTCATCTCCTTGTCAAAACCTAGTGAGGGTAGTTGAGGCACCACACAATACTAGTGAAACTCTACTAGAGATAGCGCATAAGAGAAATCACCAAGAACCACCAAGAAACCCCAGTTGTTGCAGTAGTTGTGTCTTCTTCTTGCCTCCAACTTGCACCTTCTTTCTGAGTGAGATAGTTATGTGAGTGAGTGATCAAATGAGCAATGCGTCACTTTATTATAGTCTTCAAGTCACTTACCTGGGGCTGAATTCTCTTCCTGGAATTCTATTTTCACTTGATCTTTTCCCGTGGGCCGACTTCTCTTCCTGGAAATTCTATTTCCACTTTATTATTTTCTTGTGGGTCGACTTCTCTTCCGGGGTGTTCTTCAATTGTTCAATGGTATTCCTTTGACTTCTTGGAATCTTCTTCTTCCCTAAGAAAAGTTTTCCGGGAGAGAATGCCTCCCATTGCTACCAAAACATCAACAAGAAGTTCTATTTTTAGTGAGTCATTCTATTGTTCAATATATTTCCCAAAAGCATTGTTTTCTCAAGTAGCAATTTTAGTTTCTTCTTTTTTTGGTTGCACTGCTTTAAGGGATGTGGGATTAATGTTAACTTTACTCACTCTTCTCAAATATTTGGATCCATAGCGCATATAGTTGTAACAGTTGTTGTACATCTTCTTAAGGATTTTATGGACTATATCAATCTTGTTGTAACCTCATTTGAGGATTGAGGAGGCTTGGATGGCATCATAGCATGCTTGACGCTTGAAGTCTGCCATTTTGAGGAGAGAGTAAGGAAGAAAAGTAGAGAATCACAATCAAGTCTCATGGGCACATCTCCTCAAAACAATGTTGCTGGGTAAGAGGAAACATAAATAACTTAATCCAACACACTGGTTCCATATCATAGAATACTTCTTATGAAGGATTTACTTTGGGATCTATATCTCGACACATGTTATCCTGGAAACACTGCACGTCTATATGGATTTGAAGAGAGTGCATTTCCATTTTGCTTGTACACTATATCCAAAAGATCAAAATAATTTGGTGGTGGGGTCTTTTCACTTGTAGATATAGTCATGAGTGATCTTATTCACAAAGATCCAAATTGCTATTATGCTCTAGATGTTGCTTGTTTTCCTAATACTTCTTTCAACTTTGGATACTATCATGGTTGGTGTCCTAACTTTGACAAATGTAGTAGCTTGTATACTACACTGCTTGGATTCCCGGTGCCTCAATAACCTTGGTCTTCAAGTTATTAATGATCGCAATGCTCTAAAATGTTTTGAGAATTTTTTTACATCAAAAACCTACTTATGTGATTTGATAGGTGATATTCGTAGGTCCTTATCATTTTCCTTGGATGAACTAATGCAACTTGTTGCTTCATTGTAGGGCCTTGTGGTGGATGGGATTTTAAATACAATTGCAAAACTTAGATCTAGCATTGAATTCTTTTCCTCGTTACAATATTCTGCCAACTCTTCTGCCCTTGTTCCCATGGATATTGATTTAGAACAAAAAACAATTATTTCAGTGGATGGAGAGGAATCATCAAGGGAAACATATGAGCAAGGAGTCAATAATTCTGCTGAAATTTTGTCTTCAAACATGGAAGCCTTTCTCCCATACTTTATAAGCAATGCTACATGTCTCTTAGAGAATATTCTTTATATTACATATACATGTGAGGTGTTCATTGAGAAGAAAGGTATTGAGGTTGTTTTGCAGTGTTTGATTGACCTCTGGTCTATAAACTACCATGGATATTCCAGTGGACCAGTTCATCACAATAGATCATGTATTATGTTGAAATATTTTATTATGTAGGTTTACTTCCTTAGATGTTAGATTTATTATCACTAGCTTATTGCTCAAATTTATAAAAATGACTAAAATACAAAAATGAAAGAACAAGCAAATGGACACACCATCCACATAAATGAAGACAAGATGTATCCTAGAAAACTTGAAACAGAAGAAAACCTCCCTAGAAGGTGAGGCCTATGCTTTGCTCTCTTTTATTTAGTTATGAAAATGCAAACAAATAATGGGGCACTCGCTATAGAGTTTCCTTTGACACCGTGACCTGGATGGCTATTATAGAACCTTCTTCCTCCTTTATTCTTCTCTCCAATCCCACTCGTAGATGCTTTGCTTGATTATGGAACGAGTACAATGCTAAGAATGGAACCCCCTCTCCTACTAGCAGCCCAATATTTAACTTTGTTTGATAGTCATCTAGGGTTGGTTTTTGCATACCTCAACCCTCAATTAGTGTTAGGGTTTTGGACCTTCTAGAATCTTATTGAAAGTCCACATGTGACTAGCCAAAAGGGGCACTCAATACTGAGTTGCCTTTGACACTATGGCACGAATGGCTGCTATAGAATCTTCTTCCTCCTTTATTATGCTCTCAAATCCCACTCTTAGATGCTCTGCTTGAATATTGAACAAGTATAATGCTAAATAATGGAATGCCCTCTCCTCGTAGAAATCCAGTATTTAACATCATCTGGTAGTCGTCTAGAGTTAGGGTTTTTGCATACCTCAACCCTCAATTAGTGTTAGATTTTTGGACCTTCTAGAATTGTATTGAAAGTCCACATGTAACTAGCCTCACATAGGAGTAATGGGGGTTGACATGGCATCCACTTGTGTACCATGGTGGTCAACAAGGTAGGTCAACTTGCGGGAGGCGTAACTTTCACATATGAACTTAGATTGATGTGATTTTTGTGTCGTTGGAAAGGTTTTAGAGTGTAGAACAGAGTTGAGAGATTGTGAGCTATGCTCACAAAGTTTTGACACCAAAAATTTCCATTTGATGCCTCAAAATGGATTTGGAAAGTTTTGGACCCCAAATCTCCAAACTAGGACCTGCCACTAAAATGGGCCATGCAAGCCAATTCCTCTAATTCTTCCACCAAGAAAGTACCAATATAGATGAAAATTATATAATGATCCATTAAGGATCAATATCTTTACCATTGTATATCAATTGGCCAAAATATTTCCATTTCATTTTAAAAAATTCACCACAACGCTCATCTCCTCTCACAAGGGCTATTTGAAGTTTGAACTACTCTTAGAGAATATATGAAGCATGTAATCAAATTCATGGATTTGTTGGCTAGAATAAAGTTGGAATATATTGAGGGATCACAATGCATGAGAGCATTTAAAGTCTTGGTGATGTTTTATCCTTTTCAACACATCCACTGAAAAGTACAACGCCATTGATGCTTGAAATGCTTGAAATTGATTTTGGGGATGCAAATATACTTAAAGATGTAGGGAAGGTGTACAATGAAATAATTTCACTGCTATATCTTATTAGTGATTCAAAAATAGATGTAAAGAAAGAGGTTGAATGAGGATTTGCAATTGGAAATTTGGCCCCAAATGCAGCAGGTACAGAAGTTGGCAATGGCACCAATTGTTGGAGTCAAAATCACAAAAGTATGCAAAATCAATCAAAGAGAAAGGCAAAGGAAAGGTTGTTGATGAAGTTCCATTTTTACATGTATTGTGGGGGACTGAAAAGATGAAGTTGCCTCTTATTTTAATTCTAAATATCCTTAATCAACCATTATTCTCAAGGAGTAGTGCTCATTTGGAGTAGGTATGGTTTGGATTCTTTGTAATCATGTTCCTTCATGTTTGTTTGTAATGTAAATTTTGATAATCACTCTTCTAATGTCTGTACTATGGAGAAACGTGAGCAGAGAAAGAGGGGTTAATGATCAATTATCTTTTATGTCCATATACACCTTAACCCCTATTGACCTCTTACCCTCTTGCTTCATGCACACTAGGTTTCTCCATTGTTTTTAGTTATGTGTGTTATCTTTTATGTTCTTTAATTTTATGTAATGTAAATTTCGATAATTTGATGGGTTTCTCTATTATTTCTTATTTTTCTTTGGGTTGTATGTAAATATCTGAAGTACCCACATACTTTACTTTGTATTCTGGATACAAGTGGACAAGGAATGGAAACTACTTATTACATTTATAGTACAAACTATGGGATTCCCTTCATAGATGGGAAGAAGTCCATTGGGAAATTCACCATGCTGAAGAATGGTTTGTGGTTACAAGATTTTTTCCACATTGATGACCTTTTGGACTTCTCCAATGAAGAGATAGTTGGTCCCATTGCAAACGATAGCAGTACTTGGCCAACTTGCAGTACTGAGAGGGCCCCCAGTATATGACTAGGGTTCTTGGTCTGGGACCAAGCAGTAAAGACCCCTGAGAGGGCCCCTAGTATATGACTGGGGTTCTTGGTCTGGGGACCAAGAAGTTAAAGCCCCTAGATATGTCTAGGGCCCTTGGACATGTTCCAGGGTACCCATGCCTGGGGCATGGGTTGATCCTTGGTATTGTACCTTGGTGGATAAGACCCCAGAAATGTTCTGGGGCAACCTGATCCTTGATCAGGTATCTTGTTGGTGTATGACCCTCCCTGAAGGTGGACATGCCCACATGAGGGATGTATCCCATATGCAATGATGATAAAATTATA
>ML813008.1:35737-64871 GCA_009831015.1 Picea engelmannii | reverse complement strand
GGTTATTAATTAAATGTTTAATTTATAACATATTTAATTAATATTTATATTAATTGAATATGTTAATTTTTAATTATCATTTTATTATTATCATACCCCTAGCCTAACCCTTAGCCTAATCTATAAAAAGAGATCTACCCCTCATTCATATACACTCACTTATCTAGCAGATTGATTTGAGTTTTCTCTATGTGTGGTGCGACTTCACTTTATGACTGTTGTTGCGGCCTCCCTTGTGACATCTTGTTGCGGCCCTCCTCTGCAAACATTGGCTGAGGTTCTTGTGGTGATTCGGCCTAGGTTTTGGCCCCCAGATTTATTCTCTTCCACTTCTGTTTTGAGGATGCTCCAAGGGTTATAGCAGATCGGCCCCTTGAGGCTCTATTTGTGGTGATGCTATCTGTTGTAGCAGATCGGCCCCTTATGGCCCCTTGTTGTGATAGATTGGCCCCTTATGGCCCCTTTGCTGTGGTAGATCGTCCCCTTGAGTCTCTAGGTGTGGTGGCTCGACCTTGATGCCCTTTGCTGTGGTAGATCGACCCCGTGTGGCTACCTGTTGTGGTGGTTTGACTCTCCTAGTTTGAGCCATGGCCCTTTTAGCCCAGACTTGTCCCTTTTGCTTGGATGTGGCCTCTCCTTCACGGATCTGGCTTTTATCTAAACCAACCATGCCCCATGACTGCGTATTCATGTCAGTCGTACCCCTTTGGCACATGTGTTTTATCTGCTGAAAGTTGTGTGGGTACAAGGATTTGATCACATATTATTCTGTGTGGTGTTTTCTTCTACTGGTGGCAAGAAAGTCCTTTCATCTTTTAGCAAGGGATCTAACCTATATGGTAGATCAATGACCCTGGATTTCTCTGAGCATAACTACAAGTGGTTTTACATCTCTTGTGTGTGGTATAGTATTCTTTGGAGGTAAGACTACAAAGTAACCTACCTATTCAATTTATCATTATCAGATCTGATTTTTGTTCTTAGTTTTTATTCAGTATAGATCTATTTCAGTCTTGTAGATTAGATCTGGATTTTAAGAATGTTTGTTTAATCTATGATCTTGTTCTTTGAGTTTAGTTGAACCTAGTCACTGCTAGGTTAGATCCGAGTGTTGTACACACTCAGATTTTTGTTTAAAGACTCAAAGTTTTTAGTTGTCTCTTCCCTGATCTGATTTATATTGTTCAACAGTTCAGTATAACATTGGTTAACTGTTCTATTGTTTTCTAGCTAACTGAAAAATTAAAAGACAGTTCTGCTCTGCTTTATTTCTCTATTTTTAACAGGTGGACAATAAAACTATCACCATTTTGACCCATCATAATGCTCATCCAGAGAAGAATTTGGACCTAGAATTCAAGAGGTTCATGTTGCATTGTCCCTACCCATTACTCCCATCCTTTGGGATGGGTAGCCATGAATAAGGATCTCAAATTCTACCCTTCAAAGGTTATTTCCCCATAATACCAACAAAGAGAACCTCCCCAAAAGGACTACAAAGAAATAAAAGGCATGCACAATGTAATTTAAAAGAATGCAATAGAATAACTAGCATGGATTCTTAGATTCTCATGACAACCAAATTCCCATGAACATAATCAGAAATGAAGACACACCACATGCATAAAACATTTTTTTTTCTATAATTGAATATAGCAATAATTGTTCATGTTCATCAACAACGAAATGAGATTTATCTTTTAATATAAGTTGGTCCAAGAAACTGGCTACATAAAAGAAATTTTCCACCCAACCGTAGGCATATAGCATAGATACCACCCCTACGCCAGACTACAAGGGCACCAAGGTGAATGAACCTCGCTACAAGTTTCTATCTCTCTCATCCCAACCCATCTACTCTCATTCTCATCCAATCTGCTCACAACATACCATTACACGCATCTCATTCATCCTTCAACAACCAAGGAATTATGTTCCACTACCCCACAAAATAGAAGGAAGATCTTATCTTTCTCTTCTTAATAGTCCCTCAAAGATATTCTTCCCTCTAGATCTTGAGTGTGGCCAAAAAGAGCCCAATCTATTGTATAATTTCTAAGAAATGCCTACAAAATAAATACTTGGCTCTCATGAGTGATCAGTGAGGGATGAATTCCTATCTTACCTAGCCTCTATGCTCACCTACAATAAACTACACTCCATCCCAAGTCTATAATTTTCCCTTCATGGTGTTGATTTTGATTAGTTTCCAGATTGGTAAAAGGCGAGGAAAATTTTAAGGATTCATACTTATTTTAAAGCGTGGAAACCATGGAAAATTTTACTAATTATTAAATACCAACCATAAAACATTTGACGATATTTTGTAAAAATATTTGAGTTTCTAAGAATTTTTATATAATTTCTAGAAAATTTGGTGATTTTTAGAGTGAAATACTTTTATCCTATAGAATTTGGACAAATTATTTTCAAAAAAATGGAAATTGATGAATTTTTTTATGGAGAAAACCATGGAAAATTAGCCCATGGGTGAAATATAGACCCTACAATTTTCCTTGGTAAAAGGTTGGCAATGGAGAACACAACATGAAATATGTAGAGTATGCATGAATGTGAGAGTTGTCTCCACAATGTTGTAGTCCTTGGAAAAAATGAGATGATTGGTGGAAATGATGGTTGGCCTTACCTTTGACTAGGTGAATGTAGGAATCTTACACTTCCTATGATGATTGTACTTAGCCCATGCTTCCATAACTATGTGAAAAGATTTTCCCCACCAACCTCTTACAAGTATCCAATAATTGGTTAATAAGTTAAAGAAGGCACATGGTAAAAAGAGATGAGTTCTAAGGTTGACACTCGGAAATAAAGGGTTTATTATCCCATAGGCCCCTTTCCTCTTCCCCTCTTGTGGAATCATAGCTCTTCTCATGTTTTTCACAATCATCTTGGACCATTATATATTATATTATATTCCAGTTTTAATATTTACATAATTTGAGCTTGTCATGGCAAGCCTACGACATTATCTATATACATATATTTACGTTATACATGTCTAGCCATTCACAAGTTGGGTCTTGGCCTTGAGCTTTGCACTAGGAATCCATACTAGCATATTTACATTATTTACATAATATGATTTAATACATGCTTGGGTCAAAATACACTTATTACATCCCCATACTTGTCTCGTGCTATTCAAAATTTAGAACAAAAATGGGTATGTCTTCTTCATTGCATCCTTTAGCTCGCATTTTGTCTCATCGAGACCAAAGTGCTTCCATTGCACCTTTACCTCTTCAATGGCTCAGTTCTAGAGCAATGTCACTTTCTTGTTGATGATGAACAATGGTTGTTGATGATTAACAATGGCTTTGTTTGAAACTCTCCCTCTAGTTCCACCTGGATCACATGCCTTGCCCTCGGATAAAGCTTAAGGAGAGATGTTAGTGTTAATTAATTTTGACTTATGTGTTAAATATTATTACATAAGTGTGATTGAAAGGTCACTACTTTTATTATTTACATTATATATATGAGCCTTGTTCCTTCTTTATCAGTGATTGTGATCATTTTAGCCTTATTGAATATCTTGCCTTTAGGCATATATATGTATCCTTCATCGGTTTTATGGAGTTAATAAATATCAGATCCTAATATGCTAACATAAAACATTCCAATGCCAACATACATTTTTCACTTTTATTTTAATCACGTACTTTCACTATGTTGTGCATCTGCATTTAGGCACATAACATACCATAGTATGATGGGTTTTCCCATTGTTTAAAAAAACACTATCCATAGCTATATGCTTTGTTGAGTTACACAAAGGTACATATTGTTGATGTTTTGGTAGTTGCGGGAGGTATTAACCTCCACGTGTAAAATTTGACTTAGAATAAAATATTCTGGAAGCAAGAGAACCATTAAATAGATGTTAGAAAACCCTATGAGAGAAGTCAGTCTCAAGAAAAATAATAATAAAGTAATAGATGCATCCAGAAGGAGAAGTCGGCCCAGACAACTGGACAGGACAGTATAAATAGGCAGGCTCCTAGCTCATTTGTACACACTCACTTAGCAAGTGCAAAGTCTAAGGAAGAACTGCAGTGGCAGCTAGGGCGCAAGTTTGGAGAGCAACAATTGCAGCTAGAGAAGGGTGCAAGTCTAGAGAAATAGTGCAACAGTCTTTTGGTATCTCTCTTGTGCTTCTCTTGGTATAAGGTACGCTATCTTTGTATGGTTATTATGTTGTTGCTGTAGCAGTATTGTGGCTAGGGTTTATCTGTTGGTTCTGGAGTAGGCTTGTTGGAATTATTCTAAGTAAAGGTTAAAGTGCTTGGGGGTGGCATTTGTGCCTATGGTTGGGTGACAATAGTGTGATATTGTCTTTACTTAAACGTGCACACCAAGATTTTAACATGGTATCAGAGTTGGTTTCCTTCACAACAATATAACCGCCGGAAGAAAGATCTTTAGTTTGTCCCATTATTAAGCTCGTTAAGCACTTTCTGAACCCACCAAGGAGGTCACCTAAGTAGGGCGCATCTTTCCCCCCGCCCAGATCTAAAATTATCTAAGGTTGGAAAATTAGGGTTTCCTCATAAACCCTAGTTTGCAGAATTAGAGTTTCCTCATAAACCCTAAGTCAAGGCGTCAAGCAGTTAAAGGCTGAATTGAAGGCAGAATGACTCCAAGTACCAAGATTGATGAGAAGCTTGAGGGCGCTAACAACTTTCGAGCATGGAAGTATAGAGTCAAGCTCATTCTAGAAGAGAATGACCTAGAAGGATTTATCGAAGAAGAAGTTACAGAGCAAGAGGGAGATGACGCTAAGCAAAGTACAAGAAAAATCTGGTTAAAGCAAAGAGAATCATTGTTGATTCTATTAAGGATAACTTGATCGCTCATTTTTCATCAATGAAGACTCCCACGCAGATGTTCGATGCACTATCCAGATTATTTGAAGGAAAGAACATCAATCGGAAGATGACCTTGAGGACACAACTTAAGAATGTGAAGATGCAAAACTCAGAATCTATCCAATCCTACTTCACAAGAGTATCCCAGATTAAGGAGAAACTTGAGGCTATTAGAGATTCAGTAGAAGAAGCAGAATTAGTGATGACCACATTAAATAGTCTCCCAAGATCATGGGAATCATTTATTCAAGGAATCTGCTCAAGGAAGAAATTAACTAAGTTCAACAGATTATGGGAGGATTGCACTCAAGAAGAATCTAGAGCGGTTGCAAGAGAAGAGAAACTAGTCGATGATAATCAAGCACTTGCAGCGCATGCAAGGAAAGGGAAATGCAAGAAAGAGGTTCATCATCATCACAAGAAGTTCCATAAAGGACAAAAGTCTCAGAGAGATTACTCAACCTTCAAATGTTTCATTTTCCATAAGATGGGACACATTGCAAGGAATTGTCCTAATGCAAAAGACCAGGTCAGAAAAAGAAAGAATAAGCGACATCATGCTCATGCCGCATAAGACGATGAACCAGTTCAAAAAAAAGCAAAAGAAGAAGATGATGAACAATATGTCTTGATATCAGCCCTCACAGGAACAGTCACTCATGGAAGTGACACTTGGCTTATTGACAGTGGTGCTTCTAAGCACATGATTGGCAACAAGGACTCACTTTCAAGTTTAGTTGAAAAGGAGTCACCTCATAAGGTGAAGTTAGGAGATGATTATCAATACCCCATCAAAGGCGTAGGAGAATCTTCCTACAAATTGGATTTAGGAAAACCCTTGAAGATGACAGATATTTTATATGTTCCCGGATTGAAGAAAAATCTTCTTTCTACCTCATCATTGGAAGAGAAAGGATTTAGAGTTGCCTTTGTAGATGGAGAAGTCCTCATGTGGCCAAGAGGAAAGCCCATAAATGAAGCAATCATGATTGGTGTCCAAGAAGAGGACTATACAAGTTAAAAGGACACTCAGATTCATCATTGGTGCACAACACTGTCAACCCGAGTGAGTTATGGCACATAAGACTTGCTCACTTTCACTACAAAGCATTACCAATCGTGAGCAAGATAGTGACAGGTTTGCCAGAAATTCAAGACAATCATGAAGGCATATGCAAGGGATGCGCTCAAGGCAAGAATACGAAGAACCCATTTCCAAACAGTGACAACAAAGCAAAAGGAGTCTTGGACCTTGTTCACTCAGATGTGTGTGGACCAATTTTAGCCTCCTCTCTAAGCACGTATGTCTACTATGTTTCTTTTACTGGTGATTATTCACGTAAAACTTGGATTTACTTTTTGAAATGCAAAAATGAAGTGTTCAAAAAATTCAAAGAATTCAAAGTGATTGTGGGAAACCTATCTAAAAAGAAGATAAAGATCTTGAGGTCAGATAATGGAGGAGAGTACACCTCAGATAACTTCAAGACATTTTGCAGAGAGGTCGGGATTAAGAGGGATCTTACTACTCCCTACAATCCTTAGCAGAATGGTGTGGCAAAAAGAAAGAATCGTACAATAATGGAAGCAGTAAACGCCATGATCCATGATCAAGACTTACCAATGCATATGTGGGTAGAAGCAGCTAGGACTATTGTATATGTGCAGAACAAAAGTCCTCATCATGCACTTGGGAACAAGACACTTGGGGAAATGTTTTCAGGAGAAAAGCCAGAGGTCAACCACTTAAGGATCTTTGGTTTCCCAGTATACATACATTTTCCCAAGGAGAAGAGATCGAAGTTGGACCCTTCAGGAAAGAAGGGAATATTTGCGGGATACAATGAATCATCGAAGGCATGTAGAGTTTACATTCCTGGTCACTGGAAGATCGAAATTGGCAAAGATGTCACCTTCGATGAAGATATAGCTTTCAGCAGATCAAGGTATAATCATTTAGATGAGGTCCATGATGAAGATCTTGTAGCCCCAAGGATTGCAGATGCAAAGGGAGATAAAAATGTTGTACTAGAAGAAAGTGATCCAGAAGATCATGACATGACGAAACCTCAGAGACCTGAAGATCCACCCTAAGAAAAGACTAAGAAAAGAAGACCAGCTTGGGCTTGTGAGATCATTCAGGATGCAAAGAAGTCTGGTGCTCCAGATGGAACTTTCAGAGAAAGCAAGAAGCCAAAACCATAATCCAGTTACATGGCATTGCTTAGTGAAATTATTGACGCAGATCCTACATGTTATGAAGAGGTTGCAGATAAGAAAGAATGGAAGGATGCCATGATTGAGGAGTATCAGTCCATCAACAAGAATGATGTGTGGGATGTGGTTCCAAGACTGAGAGATAAGTCAGTGGTAAGTTCAAAGTGGATTTACAAAATAAAACATTCAACAGATGGAAGCATTGAGAAATATAAGGAAAGATTTGTGGCACGTGGATTCTCCCATAAAGAAGGAATAGACTATGAGGAGACATTTTCTCCTGTGGCAAGATACACTTTGATCAAGACCATTCTTGTGATAACTGCGGTAATGAAATGGAAAATGCATCATATGGATGTGAAGACAGTTTTTTTGAATGGTTTGATTGAAGAGGAATTGTATGTGGAGCAGCCACAAGGTTTTGAGACACATGACAGGCAGTCTCATGTGTGCAAGTTGAAGAAATCCTTATATGGATTAAAGCAAGCACCCAGGGCATGGTACGACAGGATTGATAGTTTCCTGGTGAGCTTGGGCTTTACTAAAAGTAAAGCAAACTCGAACCTTTACTCTAAGGTTGAGGATGGTAGACTAATGATACTACTATTGTATGTGGATGACTTGTTTCTAACAAGGGACGAGAAGCTCATCGCAGAGTGTAAGAGGAAACTTACTACAGAGTTCGAGATGAAAGCCCTGGGTATGATGCATTACTTTTTGGGTCTATAGGTATGGTAGAGACCAGATGAGATTTTCCTTAGTCAAGGAATATATGTTGTAGAAATTATGAAGAGATTCAGAATGTTGGAGTGCAAAGCCATGCCTACACCTATGGTGACAAATTTGAAGTTGTTGAGTGATACAACTTCAGAGACAATAGATGCCACCATGTACAGACAAATATTAGGTTCGTTGATGTACTTAATGAACACGAGACCAAATATATGTTTTGCAGTGAACACCTTGACTCAGTATATGGTTGAGCCGAGACATGTTCACCTAGTTGCAACAAAACATGTGATGAGATACCTAAGGAGTACAATTGATTATGGTCTCAGATATGTTTCGTATTGTGAGATAAGACTGCAAGGCTATGCTGATGCAGATTGGGTCGGTAGTGTCGCGGATCGGAAGAGTACATCCAGATGTTGCTTCAATTTGGGATCTACTATGATCTCGTGGTTTAACAGGAAGTAGACCTGTGTGGCAATCAATACGACCGAGACAGAGTACATAGCAGCGTGTTCAACGTGTATAGAAGCAGTGTGGCTTCGAAAGTTACTTGCAGGGTTGTTTGATCTCGAGTTAGAGGAGACTTGCATCTTTTGTGACAACCAGAGTTGCATAAAGCTGACAAAGAACCCAGTGTTTCATGACAAGTCCAAGCATATCGAGATCAAGTACCATTATATCCAAGACATGGTACAGAAGGGAGCAGTGAAGCTCGAGTATGTTGCTACTGAGGAGCAGATAGTTGATGTGTTGACCAAGCCTTTGTCAAGAGTGGAGTTTGAGTACTTCAGGGACAAGCTTGGTGTGGTCTGGAAGGACGTACCCTTGTGATAGGGTATGATGTGTTACAGATGCTACTCCAGTGAAATAGTCTGGTACGCTGAGATATTGCTACTCCAGTGAAATAGTCTGGTACGTTGAGATATTGCTACTCCAGTGAAATAGTTTGGTATGCATAGCTACTCCAGTGAAATAGTCTGGTACGCTGAGATATTGCTACTCCAGTGAAATAGTCTGGTATGCATAGCTACTCCAGTGAAATAGTTTTGTACGTTGAGATATTGCTACTCTAGTGAAATAGGCTGGTACGCATAGCTACTCTAGCCAATGAAAAAGTATGGTACGCTGAGATATTGCTACTCTAGTGAAATAGTTTGGTACACGTGTTACACTGTTGTGCAAACTAGTTGGAGTGTTGACCAATAGTGTCAGAGGGTTACCAAATAGAGGGCCAACTTGTGTGGTTGGTGGTGATTCCCAATTAGAGTGTCGATCAGTAGTGTTATCCCCCACTTTCAAGGATAACTAGGAGATCATGTCTCGAGGCCCACAGGTCCTAGACATGGAGTATCGAGAGCATGATTGACTTCAGCATGGCCCTGGACGGCCCACCTTTTCTCTCTTCCAACATCTTTATCCTGTCAGCAGCAGCAACAGCCTCCACCACCATCGGCTTGGTCTTGTGTCAGAGAAGGTTCTTGCTTCATGAGGTAATTAGTTCAGGTATCATTGTATGTGTCACTTTGATCATCAAAACCATTGAATGCATGCATCTGATTCCTTTTATTTCTAACAACTGCTTGGATCTTACACTTACCCACTTGACCATGTTTTGGGGATTGACATGATATCTTAGTAAGCATGTGTCTGTTGGTTTTGGTTAGCCACTAGGGTTGTCTTTGAGAAGCCATCGTCTGCTCCCTTCACAGTTTCACTTTTCCATCTTGTTTCCTGCTCACCTGTCCCATTCCACTTGTCCGAACACTAGGTTGACCTTTTCTAGGGTTGCACCTTATCTAGTGGGAAGAAGGGGCTAAAGGCCCGGAAGGTAAAAGCAAGCTGGTAAAAGATAAAATACTGAGAATAAAACCTCGAGATGTTTCCCCAAGGATCCCCGAGAAAGCAATAAAAGGTTTCTCGACAAGAAACAAGAGGGACCCTATAAATAATAAAACAAGACCTAACCAGAGGATAGGGGGTCTCATCACGAGCCAGCCTATTAGGTCCATGGGTACCTAGCAGTATGAGATTGACATCAACTAGTTACCACGCCAGGGCAGTGACCTTTGGTTGCATGGCCAAAGGAGAGGGAGTCTCATCACGAGCCAGCCTTCTCATTACTGTGAAAGTACTTTTGGGTAATGTTGTCACCACTGGTCACCATGCCAAGGCAGTGTCCCCTGATTATCTCTTGAGCAAAAAAGAAAGAGAAAAGCAATAAAAAATGAAATAACAAAAGGAATAAAGGGCATGAATGGGCTTGGAAAGAATTGCATCCATGACAGGTATAGCTCGCCTTCTACAAAGGCACCCACAGATAACATCTTGCATCCTTGGCCTTCATTACACCCACCTGCTTGGACGTCCCTTGACCACTTCATCCACTTACATGGCTTGGAAGAGGTCTCTTCTAGGAAATTCCCTTATTCATTGGACACTAGCCCAATAGGATGCCTTGCCCTTTCCCAGACTTCTATTGTAGGTTTGTGTAACATCTTTGAGCTATTGATTGATCTATTAGGGGTTTTATGCATATGTTTATTAATATTGATGATGAAATGTGATTAACATTGCTATGATCCCTGTGACTAATGAGCCCATGGAGGGTGTAGCTTTTGATGTGCAGGACCATGCCTGACGAACATGTACCATCTTGGACCGGTACACATGGGGAGATGATCAGTTCGGACCTCCATGGGGATGAAGAGCCCATCAAGTGGATGTTGAGACCCCATAAGGGGGAGATACAGGATGGAGATGGATCCAAAGCATTGCAGTAGAAGAGAAGAGGACGTTCCACCAGAGGCACCTCGACAGAGTTTGACCTAGGGGGGATGACCCTTTCTTAGTGGAGTGTTGGCCTTTGGAGACCTAGGACGTCACCACCTTGACCATGACGTCACCCATCATCATGGATGTTTGGGGCAGGCAGACTAAGCAGCAGTGGCACCTATGGCAGGTTGGAGAAGCCTAGGGAGGGCTAACGTTTTGCTCCAGGACGCCCCATCTGCCCAAAAAGGGGCTAACGTTTCCCTTGGAGGGGATTTTACTCTCCTTTCAACTTGATTTAGGGTTTTTACTTGAGAATTTAATGCAAAACAATATGATTTGATATTTTGGCCTTATCGGCCTTTTACCTGACCTAAAATGTAAAATTAGGTCAAGGTTTTGTATAAATGAGAGATTTTCACTCTCCGTTTTTTATCACTATAGATTCACTCCAGAAGGAGGTCTGAAATTTGTGCCCTATCTTGGGTATTTGGCTGATCTAGGGAGGCACACTTGTTGAAGGAAGACATTTTTGGCATTTTATGGTGTTTCTCTTGAAGGAAGGTGTTACAACTAAGGTTTGCATGGTTATTTCTTGGTGAATTGTAAGTATTTTTCTGCAAAACTTCTTAAATGAATGGTTGTAGTTTAATTTCTTGCATGTATTTATGATTTTGTTGAATCAAAACCCTAGGTGACAAGCACACAAGTAGGTCCTTGTCTCATGTCCCCTGATAGAGAAATTTTTAGCCATTGTTGAGGAAAGAAAGAGCCAGCCATAGCTACACTCCTATTTCCTCTTCCCTTTTGCTAGTCGTACTCTTTTGAACTCAAGAAGGAGGAGGCGTCCTAGGCCTAGGTTATCTACACTTAGGGCCGCTTTCTTCTAGGGTTTGATGATAGAGCCTTGATGTACAACACTCTCCCTCATTAGACTCTCTTGTCTTGATTTTATCCTTTATGCTAGTCGTTTTTGCCATCTAAGGAAGGAGGAGAGAGCACGAGGCCTTGCCATAGCAACATCGGAGTGAGCCTCTCCCCCTTGGGGTTTTGATTCTGAGGCCCTGCCATAGCAGCACTTCAGAACTCTTCCCTCTAGTCCTTAGCCGTCCTCCTTCAACCCTTGCGTCCTCTACTAAATTGACTCCATTTTACCCTAAAGGCACTGATCTAAAGTCCTCCAACGTTGAAGTGAATTTGATCACAACACTAACCAAAACCTTGAGTCAAACCCTAACTACTAACCCTAGCTCTAGCTAACCCTACTAACCCTACATGTTGGCGTCATTCTTGGCTATTATATCATTGATGCAGGAACGTTTTGTTTTATAAGCAATTGAATGGTGATTTGGACATTAAATGAAATAAAGTGTTGATTGGTTATATTAAATGCTACATCGTTCCAGTATTGATTGGTGAAGTGACATTATTTTCATTGCTATATTGATAAACATTGACTTCGTCAATATTTATTGCCATATTGCTTATGTATATATTATTCAGATAATCATTTATTTGCATGAAGTACTAACCCATTGAAATATAGCTTGCATATATCAGTTTGATGTTACTTTGTTCCAGGTAGGTGTACTTCTTTGGGGTTTTATTTCATTATTGGTTGTTTAGCCGAGATTATTTGTTTGGTGGTGACTTGTGAGGGGGAAAACTTGTCCTTGTCTTATTATCCTTTTGCCTCCTCAAAACCCCAGGTCACCGGGGACGTCTCCCCTGGGCCTCACCTCCCTAAATAGAAAGAACCTCCCCATTGTGGTGACATTGGGTGGGATAGGTTCATGTTACGCCAGTTTGGCCCTCAAAACCTCAAGCTTTTATCCTTTCTACAAACTGTGCGATAACATTTTGGCGCCATTGCCGAGGAACACTGAGTCAAACCTTCCTCAGACGACACATTTTCGGTAAGCCTTGCCTCAGAAGCCTTATCTTACAAGCTTACCTGGCAACTCCACTTAGGGTGTTTTCCCTTTATCTTTTTGATGATTTCAAGCAAATCATTTGGCGACTCCACAAATAGCTAATGACAACCCGTAGTGGGCGTCAGAATATATCTTCATCTACTATGACCTCTCCAAATCCTGTCACCCCCGTAAGTTCTCCCAAATGGTCTCATAAAGAACTCTTTGGCCCTTTAGGCTTAGCTAACACCCAAGGGGGGTTACATGATCTTCCCAAGAAAGTCGAATCCTAGATACCTAAGTTTTTAGGGGAAAATGGATCCTATGGCAATTCTCATTGGACCAAATTCTGTGATGCATTCCGATTTCACCAATCCAGACAAGAACACCCTGATGTATTTTTAAGGCTCTTTGTGAGCTCACTCACCGGAAGTGCCAGAAGATGGATTAACAAACTCCCAAAAGGAAGCATCAAAACCCTTGAAGATCTTGAACAAGTCTTTAAGAAAAATTGGTGTGAAAAAGAAAGCATGGATTCCCTTTACTCTCAATATACTGATATTTGCAAAGCTTCTAGCGAGGGCATTAGGGATTTCAATGACAGGTTCAATCTTCTCCTCAAAAAGATCTGACCTAGCTTCTCAGAAGAAGCTATCCTCCAACACTACTTGAACTCGTTGGAAGGAGTCTTGCAGTTTACTCTCAAAGATCGGTCACCCTCGACTCTAGAAGAAGCACAAGATTTCGCTTACCAGATTGAGAGGAACTTTGAATTCGAAGAATACATCTATCAGGTTAATCTCTCACACAATAACAACTCTTGGAAATCTAGTGACGAGGAGACTGAACCCAAGCTCCCAGAAATCCTTGAGGTAGAACTCATGCCTCCCAAAAGGAAATGGAGCACAACTTTCTTAGGCACCGACGATGTCTTGAACTTTTCAAGACAACATGAACCATCCGAGGGTTTGGGTATGGCCACTCATAAAAAACCTAATTTTGAAGATTCCTTGTTTGTCTTGAACACACAAATTTTGGAAAACCAAGATATGAGCGAAACCAATAAGGATCCGAAAAATAGGTCTGAAGAGCCTCGAGTACATAGTGGAACCAATTTAAGCACGAGTATGTCCTGTATCTTGCAAAGGGTTAAAAGAATTCGTGAGATGTTGAAAACTTCTTTTCTAACAAAGCAAGACCCGGATGACAAATTATCTTTTGAGGGGATTCCCACACTATTACAAACCGGTCATGTTGAGCAAGATGAGCAAACACCCTCTTCCTTATTAACGGATGATCTTGAACCCAGTGACTGCAATTCGGTGGATCCTTACTTCTTACAAGATTATCCCACTTTTCCCTTGACAGAAGAAGATACAAATTGGGGTGATTATCTTGACGATACTTCTGATGTCTCTGAAGATTTGGATGAAGATGGCTATCCAGTACAGAGAGTAGTTGGTTTCGTTGAATGGAACGAAAATGTTTTCAAGGACATAGAAGTCCCAAACACCTTAAAACCTACCAACATTGTGGATGAAAGCCCTTGGTATTTTCAATGCAGTGAAGCACATTGGGAACATGAATGTCCTTACAATGATAGTGGCCATCAACAAGTGAACAATATAGGCCACGTTATAGAAGGCCCTCAGATAAATATCACAGTTGAAGAACATCAAGAGGCCATAAAAGAAGTGGCCAGGAAAGCCAGAATGGTGGTAATAAACAACCTAGACCAGGAATCAAAAGAAAAATTGAAGAAACAAGAGTTTCAGGTGTATAGAAGAAATAAATTGGGCCAACCTACTGCTAAAGAAACAAAACCCCCATCCTTGGGTGTTCTTCTTCCTGAAACATCCAAGACTGAAAGGGTTAACTTGAATTTTGACTTTGAAGGGGCACTATCCAAGATGCATGTAACCATTCCCCTGAAAGAGGTCATTAGGGTGCCATCGGTCAAAGAACGTTTTGACAATTTATTTCAAGGATCAGATGGACCCATGGACCCCCCTATCATGTTGCAAGTTGATCACTTCAAGGTCCAATACGGTGAAATTCCCCCCTTCTTCATGACTTTAATAATGAACAAAAAGAGCCTCAACAACTGCATGTTGGATACAGGGGCATGTGCCAACATAATGTCCTTTAAAGTCATGCAACAACTAGGTTTGAAAGTCACACGACCTTACAGGAATGTGTGTGGTTTTGAGTCTAAAGACATACCCACACATGGGGTGATTGAGAATGTCGAAGTTTGCCTTAAAGAATACCCCGAGAAAGTCATCCACGTGGACATAGTGGTCGTGGACATTCCAGATGTGTGGGGGATATTATTATCTAGGAATTTTGCCTCAGAGCTTGGAGGTACTCTTGAGATGGACCTCACTTACGTGAATATACCCTTGAAAGATGGAACTGTTGGTTGTCTCTAGAACGTACTTGTGACTATAACTCATGTGCAAGAGCCTAGTGAGTCCATCAAAGATAAAAAAGCACATGACGAGACCAGACAAACTCTTCATGAGTATTTTGATCAGATCAAATGGCCCAAGAAAGAGGAATACCAACAACTCCTAGACGAGCTCAAAGAGAAGGAAGCTGGGACTATGACGATACTGAAGAAGGTAGAAGATGATGTACAGATCCATCTGTCCTAGCAGGAAGTCTTTACAATAGAATCCCACCCACCTCTCTCTACACAATACACCAGGGTTGTTCAAGGAACGACCAATTTCAAAATCAAAGATTACAAGGAGGGGGACGTAGTATGGGTGTGGGATGCCAATAAAGGGGAGCCTACTAATATCAAAGGAAACACTCATTTTTGGCTTGGCCCTTTCAAGGTTGGAAGAAAGTCGGTTAATGACTCTTATTACCTGTCTACATTGGAGGGACAAAGACGCACAGTGCCCATTAGCGGGTACCTCCTCAAACCCCACCGGGGTGGGGTGACCTGACATCACAGGTAAGTGCAGGTAAGTAGGCATTTTCCATTCATGTATTATACCATTTGCATTGCATGCTAGTTTGCTTTCACACTCACCTTATTGATTGTATTATTTCAGTCTTTATTTCTATATATGTATGTTGGGGGGCATTACCACCCCATTTTTGTTACTGATACTTCTATTGAGATTGAGCAGGTTAGCAGGTTATGCCAGAGATGTTGAGGTCCTCATGTGCTCTACAGTGAGCACATGTCCCCGAGTTGGAGCCAGATGTTATCCCCCACTTTCAGGGATAACTAGGAGATCATGTCTTGAGGCCCACAGGTCCTAGACATGGAGTACCGAGAACATGATTGACTTCATCATGGCCCTGAAGGGCCCACCTTTTCTCTCTTCCAACATCTTTATCCTGTCACCAGCAGCAACAGCCTCCACCACCATCGGCTTGGTCTTGTGTCAGAGAAGGTTCTTGCTTCATGAGGTAATTAGTTCAGGTATCATGGTATGTGTCACTTTGATCATCAAAACCATTGAATGTATGCATTTGATTCCTTTTATTTCTAACAACTGCTTGGATCTTACACTTACCCACTTGAGCATGTTTTGGGGATTGACAGGATATCTTAGTAAGCATGTGTCTGTTGGTTTTGGTTAGCCATTGGGGTTGTCTATGAGAAGCCATCGTCTGCTCCCTTCACAGTTTCACTTTTCCATCTTGTTTCCCGCTCACCTATCCCATTCCACTTGTCTGGGCACTGGGTTGACCTTTTCTAGGGTTGCACCTTATCTAGTGGGAAGAAGGGGCTAAAGGCCCAGAAGGTAAAAACAAGCTGGTAAAAGATAAAAGCCTGAGAATAAAACCTAGAGATGCTTCGCCCAGGGATCCCCGAGAAAGCAATAAAAGGCTTCTCGACAAGAAACAAGAGGGACCCTAAAAATAATAAAACAAGACCTAACCAGAGGATAGGGGGTCTCATCATGAGCCAACCTATTAGGTCCATGGGTACCTAGCAGTTGGTTACCATGCTAGGGCAGTGACCTTTAATTGCATGGCCAAGGGAAAGGGGGTCTCATCACGAGCCAACCTTCTCATTACTGTGAAAGTACTTGTGGGTAACGCTGTCACCACTGGTCACCATGCCAGGGCAGTGTCCCCTGATTATCTCTTGACCAAAAAAGAAAGAGAAAAGCAATAAATAATGAAATAACAAAAGGAATAAAAGGTATGAATGGGCTTGGAAAGAATTGCATCCATGATAGGTACAACTTGCCTTCTACAAAGGCACCCATAGATAACATCTTGCATCCTTGGCCTTCATTGCACCCACCTGCTTGGACGTCCCTTGACAACTTCATCCACTTACATGGCTTGGAAGAGGTCTCTTCCAGGAACTTCCCTTATTCAGTGGACACTAGCCCAATAGGATGTCTTGCCCTTTCCCAGACTTGTATTGTAGGTTTGTGTAACATCTTTGAGCTATTGATTGATCTATTAGGGGTTTTATTCATATGTTTATTAATATTGATGATGAAATGTGATTAACATTGCTATGGTCCCTGTGACTGATGAGCCCATGGAGGGCGTAGCTTTTGATGTGCAGGACCATGCCCGACGGACAGGTACCATCTTAGACCGGTACACATGGGGAGATGATCAGTTCGGACCTCCATGGGGCTGAAGAGCCCATCATGTGGATGTTGAGACCCCATCAAAGGGAGATACAGGATGGAGATGGATCCAGAGCATTGCAGCAGAAGAGAAGAGGACGTTCCACTAGAGGCACCCCGATAAAGCTTGACCTAGGGGGGATGACCCTTTCTTAGTGGAGCGTTGGCCTTTGGAGGCCTAGGACGTCACCACCTTGACCATGACGTCACCCAACATCATGGACGTTTGGCGCAGGCAGACTAGGCAACAGTGGCACATGTGGCAGGTTGGAGAAGCCCAGGGAGGGCTAACATTTTGCTCCAGGACGCCCCATCTGCCCAAAAAGTGGCTAACGTCTCCCTTGGAGGGGCTTTTACTCTCCTTCCAGCTTGCAAAATAGTATGATTTGATATTTTTGCCTTGTCGGCCTTTTACCTGACCTAAAATGTAAAATTAGGTCAAGGTATTTTCACGCTCATTTTTTGATCACTACAGATTCACTCCAGAAGGAGGTCTGAAATTTGCACCCTATCTTGGGTATTTGGCTAATCTAGGGAGGTGCACTTGTTGAAGGAAGACATTTTTGGCATTTTATGGTGTTTCTCTTGAAGGAAGGTGTTACGACTAGGGTTTGCATGGTTATTTCTTGGTTAATTGTAAGTATTTTTCTGCAAAAATTCTTGAATGAATGGTTGTAGTTTAATTTCTTGCATGTATTTATGATTTTTAGCCATAAATACATAATTTTTATGTATTTATGTATTATGTATTTATGTATGTATTTTTAGCCATAAATACATAAATACATAAATTCTTGTAAGTATTTATGTATTATACATAAATACATAAATACATAATACATAAACCCTAGGTGACAAGCACACAAGTAGGTCCTTGTCTCATGTCCCCTGATAGAGAAATTTTTAGCCATTGTTGAGGAAAGAAAGAGTCTAGCCATAGCTACACTCCTATTTCCTCTTCCCTTTTGCTAGTCGTACTCTTTTGAACTCAAGAAGGAAGAGACGTCCCAGGCCTAGGTTATCTACACTTAGGGACGCTTTCTTCTAGGGTTTGATGATATAGCCTTGCTGTAGCAACACTCTCCCTCATTAGACTCTCTTGTCTTGATTTTATCCTTTATGCTAGTCGTTTTTGCCATCTAAAGAAGGAGGAGAGAACACGAGGCCTTGCCATAGCAACACCGGAGTGAGCCTCTCTCCCCTAGGGTTTTGACTCTGAGGCCCTACCATAGCAACACTTCAAAACTCTTCCCTCTAGTCCTTAGCCGTCCTCCTTCAACCCTTGCGTCCTCTACTAAATTGACTCCATTTTACCCTAAAGGCACTGATCTAAAGTCCTCCAATGTTGAAGTGAATTTGATCACAACACTAGCCAAAACCTTGATTCAAACCCTAACTACTAACCCTAGCTCTAGCTAACCCTACTAACCCTAAATGTTGACGTCATTCTTGGCTATTATATCATTGATGCAGCAACGTTTTGTTTTAGAAGCAATTGAATGGTCATTTGGACATTAAATGAAATAAAGTATTGATTGGTTATATTAAATGCTACATCATTCCAGTATTTATTGGTGAAGTGACATTATTTTCATTGCTATATTGATAAACATTGACTTCGTCAATATTTATTGCCATATTGCTTACGTATATATTATTTAGATAATCATCTATTTGCATGAAGTACTAACCCATTGAAATATAGCTTGCATATATCAGTTTGTTGTTGCTTTGTTCCAGGCAGGTGTACTCCTTTGGGGTTTTACTTCATTATTGGTTGTTTAGTCGAGATTATCTGTTTGGTGGTGACTTGTGAGGGGGAAAACTTGTTCTTGTCTTATTATCCTTTTGCCTCCTCAAAACCATAGGTCACCGAGGACGTCTCCCTTGGGCCTCACCTCCTTAAATAGAAAGAACCTCCCCATCGTGGTGACATTGGGTTGGATAGGTTCCTGTTACGCCAGTTTGGCCCTCAAAACCTCAAGCTTTTATCCTTTCTACAAACTGTGTGATAACAAGTAGCATCGGAGGTTACTAACTGGAGGGTCGACCAGTAGTGTCGGAAGTGATTCCCAGTTAGAGTGTCGTTTAGTAACATCGTAGGTTACTAGCTGGAGAGCCAACCAGTAGTGTTGGAGGTGTTTCTAGCCTGGAGTGCCAACTAGTAGTGTTGGCGGTGATTGCCATCTAGATGGCTAATGTGTGGCTATGATGGTGATGCTCATGATATGATCTGTGTGATCATGAGATAACCTATGTGGCTATGGTGATGTTACCTATAGACTGGTTTACAAGACTATGTGAGTCTTGCCCATACCATGTGAGATGGATGGGTGTGTTTGAGACCATTACTTGAAGAACATCTTAGTTAATACCTCCCTAGCTAAGAGGGAGCGTAGATGTTTTGGTAGTTGCGGGAGGTATTAACCTCCACGTGTAACCTTTGACTTAGAATAGAATATTCTGGAAGCAAGAGAACCATTAAAAGTTAGAAAACCCTAGGAGAGAAGTTGACCTCAAGAGTAATAATAATAAAGTAATAGATGCATCCAGAAGGAGAAGTCGGCCCCAATCAACTGGATAGGATAGTATAAATGGGCAGGCGCCTAGCTCATTTGTACACACTCACTTAAAAAGTGCGCAAGTCTAAGGAAGAACTGCAGTGGCAGCTAGGGCCCAAGTTTGGAGAGCAACAGTTGCAGCTGGAGAAGGGCACAAGTCTAGAGGAATAGTGCAGCAGTCTTTTGGTATCTCTCTTGTGCTTCTCTTGGTATAAGGTACGCTATCTTTGTATGATTATTGTGTTGCTGCTGCAGCAGTATTGTGGCTAGGGGTTATCTGTTGGTTCTAGAGTAGGCTTGCCGGAATTATTCTAAGTAAAGGTTAAAGTGCTCGAGGGTGGCATTTGTGCCTATGGTTGGGTGACAATAATGTGATATTGTCTATGGTTAAATGAGCACACCAAAATTTTAACACATACATGTTTGATGGCTTAGTTATGATGATATGACAATTAGCTTTGAAGGGTCTCTAGGTTTGATGGGTTTTCCCACTGTTTAAAAAAAACACTACCGATAGCTATACATACTTGTTTTTGACAGTAGAGTTATACATACTTGTTTTTGACAGCACAGTTATGATGACATGACAATTAGCTTTGAAGGGTCTCTATTAAGAGGTTTGCAAGCTAGTCATATAGCTTCTCCTAAAAATGCAGGTCTGTTCACTATGCAAACAATGACTGAACTAATATACACATGCATTTCCTACTATAACTATTGCTAATTCGCGATACTTGTTCTGAAAGTGAAGGGAATTCAAACTCTTACATGGTATGAATGAACTATCAATTTCCAGATTCACAATAGGCTTCAAGCAAAAGATAAACTGAAAACATATTTTCTATCATAAAATAGTGTTTTGCACGGATTTTACAATTATGATGACGGCATTGATGAAAACCAAAAGAGACATTGTCGAACTAAATATCCTGCATATATTTATAGATTACATATCCTGTGAGTGACGCCATATGTTTCTAGATTGCAAATCATGCCAGCCACTGCTCATAAATGATTAGAGTTTATGCTCTTGACACGCAATGGCCTCTTATATTCATTTTGATACCATTTACATTGATCGTCGGGCGGATTCCTATTTCAACCATCAATTTACTTTATTTTATTCTCTCACTTTAAGCATTGGAACTTGATCAGTTACAGCATGACCCATAGCTTAAGTCCAATGAGCCAATGAATGTGTGAGACGACCTTCATTGTCACTAGCATTTCTTCATGCCAAGGCCAATGCCACTTGCCTGGTAACTCTCATTCCGTCTATGAACCAAAAAACAGTTGCTTGAACAATGAAGCAGGGAATCAAAATTATATGGACAGATACTTGACGCAAAGCAGAGAGAGTTGTTGGTCCCTTCAAATTCACATATCTTTTGATTTAGTTACCTTGTTGTCTCTCAAGTGATTCAATCAACGACTTATTTTCAAGGCACTCAGAAACAAATGCTCTAAATTTGCCTCTCGGCAAAAGCGACCGAGTTCTGACATTCCATGCTCATCCAGCTCTTTGATTCCTACAATTGAATTCAAAAGATTGGATCATTGTTGCCACTTGACTACTTCCAAACCAAAACCATTGTCCTCGTGCAAGTATTTGATGAGATTGCAGTGAATAGTGCAATCTCATCTATGCGTGCATAGAACTACAAAATATCATTCTTACCCGTCAAGAAGTGCCTCATGTCATCAATTTCTTTTCCATGTGGAACTTCCTCTTCTTCCTCTCCTCTAATGGACATAGCTTGCCAGCGCAGGTTTTGAAGTTGTTTCAAATATGTATCCACGCCACCTTTTTCACCCTGAATAACAAATGAAGTAAGAACAAAAACCAAAACAAATGATGATGGCATGCTGCAAGTTTAAGCACTAATATATAAAAAAAAATTAAGAGATGTGTTAAACCTCAAGTAGTAGGGACTTGGAGTTTACCAACGCCAGTCATAAGTTCAAAAATTAGCATGCGCCTGGGACGGAATTATGGCCTTAATACCAGGGTGACTTTATGCCAGATTACCTTTTACTAAAGGCGTGAGGCCTCTATTGGATAATGTCATATAAAGAATGCAGATATACGTTTTTGGCTTATTGCAATAGAGAACTTGAAAATATATTAATGTCTAAAAGAGGTCAATGGAACTGAGAAAAATCAGCATGTAAGGTTTAACCACTGAGCAAGTGCCTAAATCATCTCTTAAAGCTAGTACATCTAAGCTAAATATAATCGATAGCATATGAGACATAAGATAGACAATTCTATCACTATCACAAGCAGGTTTCGTTAATGTCCTTTGTGATTACAGTTTCATACCAGTAAAACAGATCCAGAAAATTCATTAAGTAGATTGATCGTCTCGAGCCCACAAAATCCGCTAATTCCTTATACCCCACTCGTTCGAGATGTTATAGAAAAGATATATCCACTGCAAAGATAGAGACCAGCCGTGAAAGAATCTGAAGATTGAGTGACAATCCAAACAGAATGGACGAAAAGCAAAGAGGAAAAATATAGAAACCAATTCTTAATTTGGTGTCACAATGGCAGTAAAAGAGAGAGAGACTGGAGTATTCTATAGATCCATGATGATTTACCTCATATTGGTCAGCCAAAAAGGCAAAGACCATTGAATCAAGCTACAATATAATTCATGTAATATTTACAAATTCTGCTCTAAGAGAAGATTCTAGCATACTAGAGGTAGGATGAACAATTCTATTGCATCTTCCATGATCAACGATAGCTCTGCAATTCTAGAAATAAAGAACTACAAATATGTACAAATTGGAATAACAACCCAAACAGAAACTTATCATCTTGATACTAGGTGTGCTGTCTCAGCGTGCTATACTATGTTTTACATTTAAGATCATAACAACTCTTTCTTGGAATAATTAAATAGCTTCTGCTCATTAAAGCGATAATGTGAAGAACCTTGTGATGAGTTTATATGTGATTACTCTCATAACAGAAATCTCGGAACATTTTATATGCTCATTAGAGCAGATAATAAGGGACTGATGGCATTTATCACATATACAGCTTAGTCTGCAGGTGCTTCTAGGATTTTAAACGACAAAATAGAGACAGCCATACAATATACATTTTTAACAATATACTTTTTTACTGTTGCAGATGATGGTCATATTTAGCACTTAGACATATTAGGATTAGGATTTAGTCGTAGACTACTACTATCTTCCTCCTACTATGTAATGAGACATTGCATCATCTAACAAATGAATGAATCCACTCTTTATTATTATTGTGTGTAAATCTCACACTGTAATCTTTATTATTATTGTGTGTAAATCTCACACTGTAAGCCACAGTGAAGAGAAAAAGACAAGGAAGCGGATGAAGGAGTTGAGGAACCAGTTTGACCATAGAAGGCAGTTTGGCATTGCTCTCACACATTCGATAAAAGATTAAAAAAAAAAAAGAAGGGGTGAGCCGAAAGAATCCAAATCATAAACAGCCGATGGGAGACAGTGAGGGTTTGATAAGCTGCCGGTGAGAGAATAAACTGGCTGTCAGAGAATAAAACATGGAGTCGTCGCTCAGAAATGTAAGAGCCACCAGAAGGGGTGTAAACTGTAAATTGGGCTGTGGGTAACTATAGACGTATAGGAATTGTAGCCACCATGGAAGACCACTGTCTGTATCTTACTGTGGTTTGGTATATACCCACGAGCATAAGCCGCCGCACTGGTGGATTGTGAGCCGCCTGTCGTGTGAATTCGTCTGTGTGATTAGTATGTCTACGAAGCTTAAAAAGGGCGAGCAATATCCAGCCTGCTGCAGAGTCTTTAAGACTCTGTCAGCAGGCAGCCCATCCATGCTGCCATGGAGCATGTCCATCAAGCCGCCACCCTCGATGTCCACGCTCAGTTCGGCGACCTCCGCCCTCCAGCGTCAGGCCGTTTCCGTTTCTGGTGTCTTCTTCCTCGTACGTCAATCAATTTGTGGATGGTATGGGGTCATGCTCACAGTCCTGTCGAATCCATGGATCCATGAGCCCATTCCGATGGATGGATGTTAATTAATTCATATAGTTTGGATGGATGCCATCCAAGCTGAGTTTAAATTTTGAATTTTTAAGGCGCCATGATTTGAATTTGCCCGCCGGATTTAGATGGATTTGGATTTGGATTTGTCCGCCGGATTTAAATGCACTTCGAAGGAGAGATCAAATCCCACAGCAGGCGAAGAAGGAACCGCAAGGGCACGATGGAAGAAGATGTTGCTGCCATTTTTCGCCTCCATGCCTTTCATGCTGCCAATGCTCTTCTGCAGTGTGCGGCATGTGCAGTGATGCTCTTCTGCTTCCTCCTCTTCAGCGATTTAATGGAATAATGATCCCTAACTCCCACAGACGGGATGGTCCATGATTGAGATAACTACCTTCAACAACTCTTCCAAGTCTCGAACCTGCAACACATCCGAAGAGGCATTTCCTGACATAGACGAAGAGAAGACCAGAACATGGTTGTGAATAGCACTGAATGCTATTAAGTGGTTTGCAGAGAGGCCGCTGCTCGATGCTGTTGACACACTGCACAATCTTGAAGTAGTGAAAGAGGGTATACGGCTCCCTACTGTTGTTGTTATCGGCGATCAGTCGTCGGTGAAGTCAAGTGTACTGGAATCTCTTGCAGGGATTTGCCTCCGACGGGGCAAGGTATTTGTACAAGACTCCCACTTATTATGAGATTGCAAAACTACAAGCCAGAGGAATGTGAAATTGTGATTGAATACAACCGAAAAAAGAAGAAAATTTTAGAAACAATTATTACAAAAACACTCGATACTGTTACAGAAGAGATTGCAGGAATCGACAAGGGTATAAGTGATACGCCTATGACACTGCATGTTAAGAAGACGGGTTCTCCAAATTTAACCATGGTTGATTTACCCGCATGTTAAGAAGACGGGTTCTCCAAATTTAACCATGGTTGATTTACCCAGGATAACGACGGGTTCTGTGCATGGGCAGCCACAAGATATCTATGAACAGATAACAAATATAATCAAGCAGTACATTACTCCAGTTTTTGTTGGTTGTTTTCATTTGGGTTATTGCATTTGCTTGTTTTTAAAATCTGAATGCATATATTTGATACTGAAAAAAGATCTCGTTTCTGAACACTGATGACTATTTATGGAAACCTAAAATGCTCTCGTTTCACTCATCTTAAGTGGCTCTTTCTCCTCAAAATATAAGAGCAGTAGTGAATTGGTCCCTTCTGCTGCTCTTATATAGAATGTTAGCAAGCCATTGTCAGCTACCCATGCCTTTTGCATCACAACAGATGGAGGAAGGTCATGGACAGTGGTTGTTGAAATGGGCTCTTCAGAACTTACAGACTGTACATCATCTGGATAAGCTGACACTGATAAACCCATATCTGACGCCCAACCCAAATCTGATGCCCGCATGTGATCGAACTTGTCAAGTGGATACCTGCTTAATTTATGGTTCAAAAATATTCAGACTACCGAAAAAAAGTATCAGAGCTACACAACAGTAGTCCACCAAAAATTGGGGTTCCCGTAGGAAGCATCGCTTGGTTGTGCTAGTTGGTATTTAAAAATTCTACTTCGTTCGTGTATGGGGCTTATATTTCGGTAGTGAAACATGTCAACTTCTAGACGTTTACTTGACCAACGAATTTGCACAAATATTATATCTTAAATCGAAACTCAACAATGTTCATGGCTGAACCTGCAATCTGGACGATCCTCAACTCGATAGCAGAGATATCGGGATCATCAGTATCAAAGGTTCTGATCAGGTAAATGTACAATACACTTGCATTTGAATTTACCATATTTTTGTTTCTCACAGGCAACAGGAGCTCTTCTTATCCCTATTCCCATTGGATCCATTTTAACCTTTAGGAGCTCTTCCTATCCCCATTCCCTTTGGATCCATTTTAACCTTTTTAACCTGTGCCAAATAAAGAAGAAACATAAGTTTTTAACCATTAAACCCACTCACTCAAGTTGTACAAAATTCTTTAATACCTATAATAATCTTGTAATACCTATAATTAATAATTTAATATATGTTATTGCATTGTTTCATAAATTAATATTTTCACCTCAAGGATTGATTGACCCATTGTTATAATCCATTTCACGTACAAAGTCTAGTCAATTATTTTATTTTGTTCAAAGTACTAAATTGTATGGAAATTTTTATATTTAATTATAAACAACAATATACTCATGGAGTCAATTATCTTGTTTTTTTTTCAGAAACAAAGTTGTAAAATTACATATTGTCTGTTGTTAGTATATATTCTGAAATAAAAAAAGACAAAGACTTTATCAACTATTCATTATAGAGTTTTGAATATATTTAGATCATTACATTAATATGTTGAGAAAAAACAGATTCTGTAGGAGTTGTTGGTGTTGTAGCAAAACCTTAGGAAAGAATATCGTCATCAATCTGTGTAACAAAAAAGGAGATAAACAGTCCAAAAAAATTTAGTCGCCCCTGATCAAAGGGGAATGTCCCTGATCTTCCTTAAAGGGTCTATGATAATACTGGTGATATGAGTCATTATCCACTTCTGAAATTCTTATCTTCCCTTGAACTAGCTGAAGGCCTTCTTTAGAAAGTGAGTCTACACTTGTGTTCTTTTCCTTATAAATATGCATTGTGTATGCAAGGAAAATCATCAAAGCTAGAAATAATGTGAGCAACTTCAATCATCAATGGTTCTAGGTGTGTGTTTCTACATCTCTGGCCCCCTTATCGAATTAATCACTAGCATAGAATCACCACAAAATTGAATGGACCGGAAAAAAATTCTATGGCAAAGCCAAGAAGGTTTTTAAGAGAGAGGATCTCTGCAAAATTATTAGTTCTAGATCCAAAACCCATAGACAATTTATAATAGTGTGAATCCGAGATGTAAAGATCGATCCACCACCACATCTAGTCTGGTTTAGTTGTGAAGTGCCATCAAAGAAATCCCATGGGATTGCCTTGTTTATCTGTGGGTCCCTCACTGCACGAATGGGGTGGGGTGGGGTGTCTTTCACCTAAGGATAAAAGGAAAGAATATTGATGGTGTTAATTGCAACAACCTCTGGACACAAGAAGCATCCTTGAAAGATAGCTCTATTTTAGGCAATCCAAAGGCCCCAATTGATAATCAAGGGGAGAGCATGATACAACTTGTTGATTGGCGTGGACATCCATCATTGATAAGCATTCTCAATAGATTCACCTTGTCACAAACAAATAATGCCCAAAAACCTATAGGCCTCAACCCACACCTGTTTCGTAAACAGACAATGCAGAAATATATGGGCCTGAGATTCTGAGTCGTTCTTGCATAAAACCTGTTGAAACATATATATATATATATATATATATATATATATATATATATATATTTTAAAAACTTAGACTAAAAATAATTTTCATTTTTGTTCAAATAAAAAGCATGGAAATGCACTTAGATAATCACCGTCGAAATGAAGTCTTCCGATCAATCCAAAGGTTTAAAAGTCTTAGCAGATGTGGAGCCGCCTTTTTTTTAATTAATGAATCAATCTATATAAAGGTTTGCTTTTGAAATTTCGGGAGTCGGGGTTTCGCGAAATGCGAAGGTTCGATATTGAGCATCCTCGAAGTCTCGATACCCGAACTCATGAAAGTTTTAAATGTTAAGCTGGGTTCATTAATGATTAAGTAAGATTAACAAAGAGTAAATCTCGTCGTGACTTCACGATTCAGGATGCTCTCACATATAAAGGCTTTGAAGTCCCGATACCTGAAACCCCGACATTTTAAAAATTAATCGCGATTAATCAAGAGTGTCAAGCATGATTATAGTTAATTAAAACTCGTCGCGACTTTGCGTTTCGTAAGTCTTAGTTTAAACTGCTTTAAAGATCCCCGAGACCCGAAACGTCGAAACTTGATTAAGTGTTAGGTATGATTAATTAAAGTACTAAATGAGGATTATACTCTAATTAATCTATTGCTCAAAATTAACTTGGATACATTCAAATTTTGCGTTTTTCCCGAGATATCGACCATAAATGACATTAATATCTGATTTAGGGAAATGATTCCAAATACGATCAGATTTTAATGCCCAAATCTTTTTATTAAAGGAATTAAACGTGTTGTCAGTGAAGGTATACGCATGGTTTATGCGTTTAAGGTAAAAATGATTTTTAGTTCTGAATCACTTTCTTGTTTTCTTAGAGTTGGCTTAGCGAATTAACTGGTTTTCTACATTCTCATTCTCTGTAACAGGTAACAGAACTATGAATTTGATATCATGGCCCCACGGAAAGCGCCTAAAGCAGCTGGTGAAAGTTCTGGCCAAAACACAGACGTTATCTCTGATACTTCGCCCAGAAGTATAAGCACAGTTAAAACCTAGACATATGTGTTCAACACCATACAATACGAAGTGGTACACTGCCTGATGACTCAAGTGACAATGAAAAGGATAACTTATCTACCAAATATAAGATTATCGCTCAAGCAGAACTGCATAAGATAGCAACCAGGCCCAGGCTTTTACCTTACACCGACATGATTAAATGGGCGTTGGATCATGTAGATATCCCGACTCGAACGATATTCAACTCTCAGAAAGTAGTTGTTGGGTCGTTTCGACCCGAACACATACAAGCCATGTATAAATTGCCTGCAACATCGAACTTCGTTTATAATGCCAGTTTTCTAGAGAATTTTAGTAATAAGTGTTAAATTTATAGCAGCTGCGAGACCCATTCTCCTGGAGGATGGCTAAGACCCTAGACGAGATCTAGGGCCCCTAGTGCACTCCTGGGGTACTTGGTCTGGGACCAAACAGTCAGTGCCATGACAAAAGACCCTTGTTAGGGCCCCCAGTATACGACTGGGGTTCTTGGTCTGGGACCAAGCAGTAAAGACCCCTGAGAGGGCCCCCAGTATACGACTGGGGTTCTTGGTCTGGGACCAAGCAGATAAAAGCCCCTAGATATGTCTAGGGCCCCTGGACATGGTCCAGGGTACCCATGCCTGGGGCATGGGTTTCTTGGTCTAGGACCAAGAAGATAAAAGTCCCTAGATATGACTAGGGCCCCTGGACAGGGTCCAGGGTACCCATGCCTGGGCATGGGTTTCTTGGTCTGGGACCAAGCATTTAAAGTCCCTAGATATGTCTAGGGCCCCTGGACAAGGTCCAGGGTACCCATGCCTGGGGCATGGGTTTCTTGGTCTGGGACCAAGATGTTAAAGCCCCTAGACATGTCTAGGGCCCCTAGACAGGGTCCAGGGTACCCATGCCTGGGGCATGGGTTGATCCTTGGTCTATGACCTTGGTGGATAAGACCCCAAGAAAAGTCCTGGGGCTACTTGATGCTCAATCAAGTACTTGATGGTACATGACCTTCCTTGAAGAAGGAC
>ML813008.1:18795-35637 GCA_009831015.1 Picea engelmannii | reverse complement strand
TGTCATAATACTAGATTGTCTCTTGAAAGACTATTACCTCTGCATCCTTTAGCAAGTAAGATTTGATCAAAGGTTTGAATGACTGTGGGTTTGTCTGAGATTAAAATACATGATAGTCAAGCACTTCCTGTTCTGGTTCTAAAAGTTGGAAAGTGCACACCTAAGATAAAACGTTGTCTCAATAGTAGACTGTCTCTCTAATGCATACTAAGGTTTATCACTATAACCTGCTTGTTCCTTCTATCACTTTGATCAAGCCTATTGACAAGAAGTTATCCCTGGTGGCAAGAAAGTTCCTTAAATCTTTGGCGTAAGAGATCCACTTGATCCATGAACTGAACCTTTGTCTGAGCATAACAACAGGACCTATATCTATTGTGGTTACAGTGCTGTCTTCTGAGGTAGGTTGTTGTACCAGGTATGCTTCCTACTTGTCTCTCTTTGTTTTAGATCTGATCTGATCACAGAATTGATTAATATAGCAAGCAGTATATAGATCTAAAAGACATGCTCATTGTAAACTGATTAAGCAGAGTTTTAGATCTGAGATTGTTGGTTTAATCATATGGATCTGCTGTTGTATTCAGAGTTGTTCATTACTGCTTTAGATCTGAGTTATATTCACATGTGATCTGAGTTGTTCTTCTCTTAAGTTGTTGTTGTCTACTTTTCATGTGGTCTATCTATGATTGAGATACAGATCTAGTTATCTTGAGTATTGAATTTTAAAAGAGATTGTTGTTCTGCAAAATTACCCTAATTCTAACAATAAGGAGTGTGATGAGTTTGGCAAAAGTCTTTTCGACCTGATCAAAGACTGGTGTTCACGCCCTGGAAAATTTAGAGTTGAATCTCACGACGTATATTCCATCTTATCGCTTGAACCACAATTCATGTATATAGCCATGATGATGTGCAGAATTTATGGGAAAGAGAACACGGCCCATTTCTACCTACCATTGGTTCCCATTATTCACTCGATTGCGGAAGGATTTTCTTTTGACTGGTCAAAGATTGTTAATATTATGGTAGTTGCGAGAGGTATTTACCTCCACGTGTAAACCTGACGAGAATAGAATATTCTGGGAAGCAAGAAGAAACCCTAATGAGTTGGCTAATAACCCTAGAAGACAAGTCGGCTCAAGAGGATAATTGGTATTAGGTTATTAGCCTAAAAGAGAAGAAGTCGGCCAGAAGAAATATTATATACTAAATAAATAGACACCCAGAATGAGAAGTCGGGCCAGGCAGTTAGCCAGAATTAGTATAAATACAGGAGGCCAGTCTTCATTCTAGTAGGCATTCTCAGAATTGCAGAGCAGCACTTGTGCGCACTGCAATTGCCCAGTTTGTGCGCAAGTTTGGAGGAGAGCTGTTGTTGTCGTTGTTGCAGCTAGCAGATTGCGTTTTGGCTTGGACTATCTCTTGGTTATGATTTGGACTATCTGATGAGCTCTTGTTTGGTGCGCTATCCATGGGGAAAGGTGCGCTACCCTTTGTTTGGCTATCTAGCCTAGGGTTTGCTTCCGGAGTGATTCTCTGTCAAGGTTAAGGTGCTCGAAGGGTGGTCACTACAAGAATCATTGTCTCGAGCTAAAGAAAAAGGAAGGGGACACACGAAGCATCAGTTTCCGAAGAAAAGGAACCTACAAAGAACACCAAGCAGGATAAAACATACTTCTTCTTCTAAGACAAGGTAACAATACTCTTCATAGTTCTTGTACATACCATGTTTTCTGTACATATCTTGCATATCTACTTCTTAGAAGATAATGTGTTCAAAGAGAAACTATACCTATGGAAGAAACAAAAAGGATTGCTATCATTATGACTACAAGTCAGACAATACAAATGAAAGGATGAAGTACATCAAACAATTCATGTGGAAGTTATTACATAAGTAACAGTTGCAAGATAAGCCGAAATCATAATCAATCTTGAAGTAAAAGACAGGAAGAAGTCAGCAATCAAGAAGAAATTGGAGAAAGACTTATGACACCTTGCAGAAGGCAATAAGGATGCAGATGGAAGCGTGGATTATGGAGGGAGCCGATTATATATTTCCAAAAGAAAAACATGCAGTCATACATGAAGCAAGGATTAGGAGGGAGCTAATCCTATGATCCATTGAAGATGATGAAGTATCTATCCATGGTAGCAGCGATGAAAGGCAGTACGTGTTCAATTCAACCTTAGAAGAAGTCTTCTTCAAAGAGAAGCCTTAAAGTATCCCTGGTTGTCCATCCACATCCGTGATCCTATGATGAAAGAAAGAAGTGGAATCTCTAGGGCATGGAATCTATAAGAAACTCCATGGACCCAAGAGCTAAAGAGAAACATGAGGAAGAACATGAAGATTCCAAGAAAGAAAGAAAAGCCAGAACAACTAGTCATTGTATCAAGAATCACAAGATTACCAGCCTGATATGAACTCACTAAAAGCAATCAAGTAGAGGAACTGAAAGTTGTGATGAAGAACAGTGTATAGAAGACTTATGAATGAAAGCATTGCGAGATCTAGAACTAGAGGTTCTCCCAAATGGAGGGAGAAGACTATGATGATTACTCGTTCCAGTAAACCAGACATACCTCTACATGAGTCATTATATCATCCGCAATATCCATGGGTTGGAGTTCTACATCAGATGAATGCAAATACTGTTCTCCAGAGCAATTGAACAAAGAGCGTATGAAGAGCAACCTCAAGGCTTTGAGGCATACCAGAAAGAGACCCTTGTATGCAGATGGAAGAAGACAACTTGGTGGAGAACCTCCAATACACAGCAGAAGCATGGTGAAGACTTTCTATAAACAGAGATATTGTATCAGAATGATTACTCAGAAGATCAGGATGATGGATTGTCAATCCATGACAAAGATCTCATGATGACAGAAGAAGTACCACATGGATATGTTCCATTTTGACCCTTGCCACGATGTTGTGAGCTAGCAAGAACCAAAGAGGAATCCAACAATGATATACTTTATTGATCAGAGCTATATGAAGCCTTCAGAGAAAACCAGTGTTCCAGACCGAAATACATTTGAGATCAAGCATTACATTCTCCGTGATGAAGTCCAGAAAGGAGAAAGTGGTTCTCCAATATATATCTTCACAGATGAGCAGATACGCAAACATTTTGGTAAAGCTTATGTCCAAGATGAAAGAGTTTGCGTACTCAAGCTGGAGCTCGTGGAGACGACTTCCTTATTGAAAAAGGAAGAGATGACTCCCAAGTTGGGAGGGAGCATTGATGTGTTATTGATTGATGGACAAACATTTTTTAGTTTGAAAAATGGTCCAGGATGAGCAGTTCCTTTCCAGATTCGGAAAGTGGTTTGAGATTTCTGACAGACAAGCATTTTCCAGTTCGGAAAATGGTCCAGATCAAACGGTCATTTTCGTAATGAAAATGGTTCGATGGATTGTTGATGTACCATAGACAGTGATTTCCCATTGTGGTTAACATGGGGAATGGTCTAGGGCAGTCTCTCTTCTTGAGGGTTACTCAAGAAGACTGGCCCGCCTCGTCGGACAGGGATTTCCCATTGTGGTTAACATGGGGAATGGTCCGTTTTTGGAGGTTGGTGCAAGACAGTCATTTACTTAGGAAATGGTCCGGACAGTCATTCCTTAGGGCAGATTCATTCTCTCCAGGTTGCACTTTGTTTAGTGCCGGAGGAATGGCCCAGGGTGGGAAATGGTCCAGGTTCAACAATCAGGGACAAACATTCCTTAGGGCAGACTCATTCTCTCCAGGTTACACTTTGTCTAGTGTCAGAGGAATGGCCTACGGTGGGGAATGGTCCAAGCTCAGAAATCAGGACAGTTATTCTTCCTTGCTTGAGAAGAATAGTCCAGATAGCTCATCATTGATTTTTACCTTTTGAGGGCAGATGCTCTTCCAAGATCTCACAGATGTGAGTGGAAGAATGGCCCAGATGATTTAGTTTACATCATAACATTGTTTATGTGCAGGTCGATATCAGATGATTGTTATGAAGATTGTATGTCTGTAGACAGTAGATGTATACTATTGTGGTGGATGTGTTCCACTGTTTGTGACTATATGTCACTGATCAAGTACTTGTGTGCTACTTGGTGTGGTAGTGTACCACTGGATTGTAGTTGTGTACTACTGTGGATAGACATAGTTGTGTTCTATTGAATGATATTGTTCTGATTGCCTTGAAAAATATCAACAGTGTTGAAAATGATTATCAGCTAGATAGATGATCAATGGACAGAGATTTCCCAGACGGAAAATGGTTCAGGACATTTATTTTTTCTAGGACATATGTCCAGATTAGAAGAATGGCTCTTGTGTCACTCTGTGGTGTGAGTGACTTATCCAACATCATGTCTAAATTACTCAGATAGAGAATGGTTTCGAGAGATGATGCAGCTGATGACACTGATGGTGATGATGGTGCTCATGATCTAGTCATGAGATAGTCTATACAACTATGTTGATGCTACCGGGTGAATGGTATGTTTGTGCTCAAGACCATTACCTGTAAAACCTCCCTAGCTAGGAGGGAGTGTTAATATTATGGTAGCTGCGGGAGATATTTACCTCCACGTGTAAACCTGACGAGAATAGAATATTCCGAGAAGCAAAAAAAACCCTAATGAGTTCGCTAATAACCCTAGAAGACAAGTCGGCTCAAGAGGATAATTGGTATTAGGTTATTAGCCTACAAGAGAAGAAGTCGGCCAGAAGAAATATTATATACTAAGTAAATAGACACCCAGAATGAGAAGTCGGGCCAGGTAGTTAGCCAGAATTAGTATAAATACAGGAGGCCAGTCTTCATTCTGGCAGGCATTCTCAGAATTGCAGAGCAACAATTGTGCGCACTGCAGTTGCCTAGTTTGTGCGCAAGTTTGGAGGAGAGCTACCATTGCAGCTACTGCAGCTAGCAGATTGCATTTTGGCTTGGACTATCTCTTGGTTATGGTTTGGACTATCTGATCAGCTCTTGTTTGGTGCGCTATCCATGGGGAAAGGTGCGCTACCCTTTGTTTGGCTATCTAGCGTAGGGTTTGCTTCCGGAGTGATTCTCTGTCAAGGTTAAGGTGCTCGGAGGGTGGCTTCGGCCTATGGTTGGGTGACAATAGTGATACTCTCGATGGTAAAACGAGCACATCCGTTATATTCTAACAAAGATATTGTCAGATAATCTGGCTGGCGAAATCTCAGAATACCAAACGAAGAAAGCCAAAGGGCAACCAACTCCATTCTTTATGTCAGCTTATGTTATGGATGCTATCTGCTTCATGACGCCTTTCCCGTTGATGAGCTAGAGTTGGACTCCAGATAGTGCAGAACCAATTCATGATTACAATTCGAAGCTCTGGGAAGACAAAGAAAAATATTTCTTTTATGAAATCTTTAACTGGGTAGTGGTGTCGATGCATATTGTTATATTTGGTCACTCACCGCCAAGAATTTCAGACAAGGTTATGGCTAGCCTGGGTAAAGTGGCAGACTGGTACATAGAGGAACATTTCTCTTATATCAGAGTTTTTGGCTACTCGGTCCCTCCATATGCATTACCGCAATTTTTACCAGACAGACTGGTGTGCCTTGAAGTTGCACGACAAACTGTACTTGGCGGGATTAGCAAAGAGCTAAAAGCCATGCAGAAAAAGGTATGGCCATCTTTTCCTTTGTCTATTGGTTCATTTTCTTTATTAGATTTCGGACACTCCAGGGTGGAGGCTTCAGCTTTAGAAGAGATAAAGCTGGTTAGCATTGAGTTCAAGAAGCATGACCCACAGAGGGTCGTAGGAAACCATATGGCCGGATGCAATCTTAAAAAATATGAATATGAAGAGTCCCCTCATGATGAAATGTTCCGAGGGGTAAGATCTTACCAAGAAGTTCTGAGCCGAGTGCGAGCTCTGCTACCTGGTGAAATGCCTGAGTTTTACAATTTCCAAAAACACTGGAAAAGCGGCCTACCCAAAGTATTACAAGGGCAAAGCCTAAAATCTCCAGATACACAAAAAGCAGAGACTCAAAACCCATAAGTTGGAAGCTCTGCCAAACAAGAAACCCTGGAAAATCAAGAGAAAGTTGAGGTCTTGACTCAGAAGGGAAGTATCCCAGAGATGGAGATACTAGACAACCAGGGCAAAGATCAAGAAGAGACAATAACAAAGAACGAAGAATATAAACCGTTGTCTTCGCCTGAGAAATCAACTACTGAAGAAGCTCGGAAAAAATTGTCCACAGAAATTGGCAACCCCATTGAGGTTGTCACACCATTACAGTTCACCAAGGGAAACCCTAATACAGAGGCAATATTCATAAGCGATTTCACGCCTATCTCTGTCGAGGAGATACCTCCCACCGAGTTCTTTTTCAGTAAGAAAAGAAAGGTCGTGGTGAAGAAAGAAATGCACATGAGAGAGGGTGCAATGGTAAAAAAGCACAGAGTATTATTAGATGGGAAAAATTTGGAAGAAGAAGATTTTGCTACAGAGCTGGCAGGCTCTTTAGGGGCTTTTGCAACGACCAACTTATTTTCTATTGATAATTTGAAAGAAAGGCTAAGACAGAGGAATCAGTTGATAAAACAAATGCGAGATCAAATAAGGAATGCAGAGAATAATAAAAAAAACGAGGTCAGCAAGGGACTCGAACAGGCTAGAGCCAAAGATAGACAAGAGATTCAACAACTTAAATCTGATCTTGAAGAACTACAAAAGACTGCTCAAGCAAGCCAAGGGCAGGTCATCCAGTAGAAGAATTAGTAAGACAGCTGCAAGCTAAATTGAGTTCTACTAAAAGCCAGGTTGTAAATATAGCAGTGTTTCAAGCCCAGGCATTGGAAGTGCATCAAAAGTTGGAAGCAGTACAACAAAGCATGTTTTCTAAGGTAGGGATTATCCAAGATTACTTTCGGGAGATGGGTCAATCATTAGATAATATTGGTTTCAGGGAAAAAGAGGCCACTGCGGCCTGAACCACCTTTCAAAAGGCAGTCGTATCTTTGGCTAGGGAAGAGGTACCAACAACTCCCAGATTAACTATCGCAGAACAAATCAAGGGTGATATCATACTAAAGGCATGGGAAGCCAATATAGCCGAGAGTAAGAAAATGGCCAAAGAAAGAAAGGAAGATTGTGAAGAGGCTTTTGATTTGCTAGATAAAAAATCACTAGGCATTGGAAAGGACAATTGTGCTGGGGTATTAGGGCAAATCAATGTTATAAAGCATCAACTGGACATCAAAGAAAGCTTGAATGAAGCCCAGATTGAAATTTCACAGTTAAAACAGGTTGACGTCGCTCAAATGGATAGATAGCTAGTAAAGCCAAATCTACAGTTGCAATCAACAAATCTTGAAGGTAAAAGGATTGAAGACAGGTTGTCGAAATTACAGAGAAAGATGTATCTTTTTGAGGCAAAGGATGTGACAGAGCCTTCCAGAATTTTAGTACAATTTCTAAGCAGGTGCGCCGAGTGTCTCAAACCAGGTGAAGGAAGTACTTCAAAGAAATAATGAAGTAATACGTGCATGCTCGTGCTGCCAGTATGAGAAAGAGATAGAAAGGAAATAAGTGGAACGGTTCAAGTTTCTATTTTGTAACTGTTAATATCTAGGAGTAAAGGAAATTCCAACCGTCTAGGGTTGGTAACCTTTTGTATAAATATAGTTTCAAAAGACTTAAAGATGGCTTTTTCCTGGCCGATTATAATAGAGAGATCTCTCCTTTTCAAGAATTAAGACAAATGCAGACCAGATTCCATATTTCGTCAATCTTGAGTTATGTGTTCTTTTGTTCTTTCGTATTCCAACATCTTTATTTATATGTCTTTGATGAATGCTTAATCACAACTTAGTACAACATCTAGTGTGGTTATATGTTTATTTGGTTATCTGATTGTTTACAGATTTTCCTCTGTATTTGCTATTAGCAAATACAAGACCTATGAATTAGTTAGATTATCACACTTTATGCTTCATTAAAGGTTTTACATCCATTTTTCTTCTTCTATATCAGAGTGAGATTCTTCTATGATTGACGCCTCACTTGGTTAACAGCTTTATGTTTTTCTTTCACCACATTCATTATTTTCAAATTTGACTCAGACACGGAAAACGGCCTCTGAATTGTTATACTATTAATTCATTTTAAGGAATTTTTCTCATATAATTGAAGACAAGAAAAAACAAACATAAAAACAACAGATCTTTTAATTTTCTTTCCTCCATGACTGTACCTGTGGCAAGACAGCCTAATATAGAACCCGGTCTCACAGATCAGACTAGCATCGCTTTAACCTTGTTTAATACCATCTTAGAAACTGCTAACACCCTGGTTGAACTTGAACGTTCATGGACAGTGATTGAACAGGACATAAGCATCCAGGAACGTTGGGAAGCTAGGCAAAGACAACTCAGAAATCAACCATAGCTTCTTTCCCTAAAGAATTGACTTTCTTTTCATATTTTAAACTCTTTATTCTCGGATGCCTTGACATTATACTTTGAAGCCTTAAGTATAAACTCAGGAACAACAAAACCCACCATCCAGGGCCTTCAAAACATCTTCTTTGTAATTTATCCCAGGTCGGTGCTTTGTTTTCTAGAATACATTGTTGAAGAGTGTAATCTCTCATGTCTCCTAATTGTCTCTTATCTGTTAGTTAGGACTTAGTTGCATTTATTATGCTCTAGTTAGCTCGAGTTCATGCTTAGCTATTTTTAGCTAATTAGTTGAGTCAGTTATAGTTAAGGATGTATGTTGTAATCTATTTATTTATTGTTAATATGGAGAAGGGCATTAGTCGCCCTTGTTGTTTTCCGAATTTGGCCTCTGCTCACGAATTTTGTCATACACCACATGAACAATATCGACTTAGTTGGACACTTCATTTTCCATAATTGTTTCCACCACCAAATCACATTCTTGTTGAAAAGCTCCTCATTTAGATGCACATATCCCAACTTTGGAGTGTAGTTACCTGCTTTATCATGATCCCATATCAAATCATCTTCTCGATCAATTAGTCAAATATGGGAGGCCTTCAGTGCATCAGTGTATGCATTCCAAATAATCGCTTATTCATCATTCAAATCCAAAGCATAACTTGATATCCAACCTTGAGAAAAATGAGTAGTTGCAAGAGGATCTGCAATCTGGTTGAGGTAATAATATCCACGATCATGTAACAGGTTTTGCATTTATGACGGTAAGATGTGGTTCTGTCTACTACTTGCCCAAGGATCAGCTTTGATCCACACCTTCCTCCCGTTGCGAATGCACTAGGATAGACTACCCCCAATAAGATCGAAAGATCAAATAATTGCTTTCCATAAAACAGAAGCATTGGTGTGGCTCTTGGATGGAGAACGAACCCAGTCCAAAAGAAAATTTGGAGCAATATATTTTTGTTCAATGACTAAAGTCCACAGGCTGGTCATTTTTAACATCCTCCACACACATTTGGTCCCCAATGCCTTAGATAAATGAAAAATATTTTTCAGTCCCCAACCACCCAATGCCTTTGGGACAACAATTCTTTCCCAGCGCACCCATGGCATTACAAATGATCCTTATTTCCCCACCAAAGGAAATAGAAGCAAAGATGACGAACACAGTCCAAGATGCCCTCTGGAATCCAAGAGAGGGACATCCAGTAAATAGGGATGGACTCCAGAACCGTTTACCAGCACTAGACATCCTGCTTTGGATAACCACTTAATGACTCCAAACTTGTAACCGATTTTCCAATTTGACTGTGAGCCACTACCAATCCTTCTTTTGATATTTAGAATGTTTCAGGAAGAAACCCGAATATTTGATTCTAGCTTCAAAATCCGTCCAAGGAAAGGCAAAGAGTGATTGATAATGGCGGATCGTAGCTTCGTTCATATTGTAACAGGGCAATGATGACTTTATTTCATTGATTTTCATACCGGTAGCACAAGAAAACAGATCCAAATATTCTACCAATTTGTCAGCATCTCTGAAGGATCCATCACAGAAGATGAGAATGTCGTCAACGAATAGTAAATGGGAGATGTACAACACCTGAGAAATCATGATTCCTTTGAAAGTTCCATTCTATTTTTCACTTACAATAGTTTGGCTGAGCCCTTCGGCAACTAACATGAAAAAGAGTGGGGAAAGAGGACACCCCTGACGCAAGCCTCTTTCCACATGAAAAAACTGAGAGGGAGAATCATTGATTAAAACAACAAAATAAGTGATACAATGCATTACCCAATTGATAAAAGGAACTTCAAAATCAAGGTGGGTAAGCATGAGCCGAAGGTACAACTAGTTTACCCAATCATATGCTTTTGATAAGTCAAGCTTGTGGATTGCACCTTTAGAATTTATGGATTTGAGACTATGCAAAACTTCCTGAATTTCCTCGTGGATATGCCTTCCTTCGAGGAATCCAAATTGTTCTTCATTTCTAGTTCTTGAAAGGACTTCTTTTAGCATTCTAGCAATGATTTTGGCAATGATTTTATAGATTCTGTTGCAAAGGGATATAGGCCTAAAATCATCAAAAGAGGCAGGATCATCTGCTTTTGGAATTAGAGCAATAAAATTCATGTTGAAGGAAATCAAAATCCTGCCAATCACCCTTGCTTCTTCCACAACCCTTAGAAGATTGGCACCCAGAACTTCATAGGCGTCGAGAAAGAATTCGACAGGCCATCCATATAGTCCTGGGATTTTATCTTTCTTAAAGTGGTGCAAGATCTCCTAGAGCTCCTCAACATTCATCACCACCATCAGATCTTGATTGTCCTCCTCATCGACAAAGTTTGGAAAGAATTGAGATATCCTTAAAATCTCAGCAATTGAAGGTCTCTTTTGTGCTTTGAAGAGGGTTTGGAAATGTTCTTTCCCAAGTTGGGCTAAGCCTTCAAAGGAGTTAATGGGTTGACCCACTAAGTCTTTCAAGCTCTATATTGTGTTGTGAATTCTTCGCCCCTTGGCATAAGCTTGAATTTTTTTTGTATTTTCATCCCCGCTTTTGAGCCAAATTGTCTTGCTTTAAGCCTCTGGGCTTCCTCTTGGTCTAATAGCAACTTCTTGTGCTTGTTCTCAATCTCTAGCATGGCTTCTTTTGTGTCATTGGTTAGGAAGCCACCTCCTTCAGAAACATAAATATCTTGGAGAGCCTCTTCGACATCCTTCAAGGATCAAGCATCCTTGACTTTCATCTGAGTAACCCATCTGATGGTGGCCTGCTTCAGCTTCTTAATATTGTTTTCAAAATGAGTCGTTGCGGAATGGAATATTTCTGGATCAAAAGGGGTCCAAGAGTCTCCAAGCAGTGATTGAAACTCCTCCTCCTTAAACCATATTGAATTAAATTTGAAGGGGCTAAAGGGTTTCTTCCTTCTATCTTCCATCTCTATAACCACTGGTAAATGATGTGAATCCTCACCACTACTAACCCATTGTCTAAGGTTTATAATCGACTTATGTATATGCCCATATGTGTTAGCTTTTTAGCTCGGGAGGTACTCCGCATGTTTTGTCTTGTATGCGGATGTAACCTTAAGTTGACACTACTATGCACTTAACTTTGTAATGGGTTTTTATAAAGTTGTGATAAAGTGGTTTCTTTTATTAAAGTGACTTTTTAATGAAGTGTACCTTCTAATATTAAAGTGACTTTATTTCATAAAGTGCACTTATGTAATAAAGTGAAATGTACTTTAAAATTTTAAGTGATTTATTTTGGAGGGAATGAATCATGACCCTTGATCTTGTAAAGGCAAGATTAGATCTTAGCCTTTGAATTTAGGGTTGGGGAAGGTGAAAAGACACTTGGGAGGGAAAACGTCATCTTCAGATTTTATAAAAGAATGCATTGGGTAGTGTGCAAGACAAGAGAGGAGATTGAGAGAGAATTTCTAAGTAAGCTTGAGAGAGGAAAGAGGGCACAATTCCCAAGAGTTTTTGGGTACAAATCCCAAGAGGATTTTCTGTTTTATGGGTGTTGAATTTTCTGTTGTTAGAGAAGCCATATTGTACGGATTCGTACAGTCCGTACAACAGGCTAGGAGGGCACGAAAATCAAGGCAGCTTGTTGCACGGATTTCGAGGCAGCCATTTCAGTGTTTTCTATTGGAGAAGAGGGCAGTTTTGTCGTTGTTTGTACAACAGAGATTTTGGCACAGATTTCAAGGTGATGGAAAGGGCAAATCCGTACAGTTGTACGGATTTTTTGGGCACGAAAATCGAGGCATATTTTGGGACAATTTTGGTGTTGTGAGGTATTTTTTCTCTTGGTTGGAAATTTTGTAATTGCTGCTGATATGTACTTTCCTGAAGCTGAATAATAAGATCTCTCTCTCTCTCATTGGGTTTCCCCACATTGGGGTTTTCCCTGGCATTGCCTAAATTTTTTAGTTATTCATGGTTGATTGAATGTTGTTCAAACTTCATTGTGTTTATTCTGCTGCATAATGACTTAGCAATGTGTATTTCTGCTTACGGTAATTTTTGAATGTGGGTTTTAGACATTTTCGAGTTCATGCAAGACAGTTATCTCTAGGTTGCTAAGTGTATGACTGAATATTAGCTTGTTGATTTTGTCATTTAAATTTCCACAATATACAAAAGTGCTTCTGTAAATGCACATATAAGGAAGTGTCTCTGTAAATGTGCATTTACGGAAGCGCTTCCATAAAAGCGCATTTACGGAAACCGACTTCTGCATATGCTCATGTACAGAAGCTGACTTTCGTATATGCACATATACAGAAGTCGACTTTCGTATATGCGCATTTGCAGAAATCGACTTCCTTATATGCGCATATATGGAAGTCGATTTCCATATATGCGCATTTGCGGAAAGCGGCTTCCTTATATGCACATATATGGAAGTTGGCTTCCGTAAATGCGCATATATGGAAGCACTTCCATAAATGGGCATATATGGAAGATGACTTCTGCATATGCACATATATGGGAGCCGACTTTCATATATGCACATATATGGAAGTGGGCTTTCGTATATGCACATGTATGGAGGTTGGCTTCTGTATAAGAGCTTTCGTATATGCGCATTTACGAAAGTCAACTTTTGCATATGCGCATATATGGAAGCCCACTTTCATATATGCACATATATGGAAGTTGGATTTTGTAAAAGAGAATACGAGGAAGGTAGCTTCCGTATATGCCAATATACAGAAGCCCATATGCGGAATTCGACTTCTGTATATGCACATTTACAGAAGCGCTTCCATAATTGCCCATACACAGAAGATGACTTCTGCATATGGACTTATGTGTATCGGCATATACAGAAGTCGACTTCCATATATGCACATATACGGAAGTTGCCTTCTTCATATGCTCTTATACGGAAGCCAACCTCCATATATGTGCATATATGAAAGTTGGCTTCCATATATACGCATATGCAGAAGTCGGATTCCGTAAATGCGCATATATGAAAGCTCTTATACGGAAGCCAACCTCCATATATTTGCATATATGGAAGCCCACTTCCATATATGTGCATATACGAAATTCGGCTTCCATATATGTGCATATGCAGAAGTCGGCTTCCATATATGCGCATTTACAGAAGCCAACTTCCATATATGTGCACATAAGGAAGTTGTTTTCCGCAAATGCGCATATATGGAAGTCTACTTCCATATATGCGCATATAAGGAAGTCGCTTTCTGCAAATGCGCATATACGAAAGTTGACTTCCGGATATGTGCATATACGAAAATCAGCTTCTGTACATGAGCATTTGCATAAGTCGGTTTCCGTAAATGCGATTTTATGGAAGTGCTTCCGTAAATGCACATATACGATGTGATTCCATATATGCGCATTTACAGAAGCACTTCCTTATATGCGCATTTACAAAAGCACTTTTGTATATGGGCATATACATAAGTCAAATTTTGTATATGCACATATACGAAAGTTGTTTCAAGGGTGGCGATGTGATGGTCATGCTTTCGTATATGCGCATTTAAGGAAGTTGGCTTCCGTATATGTGCATATACGGAATGCGACTTCCGTAAATGCATAGTAATGTTTCTGCATATGCGGATACACAAAAGCGGTCTTTCGTGTATGCGCATATACAGAAGCCTACTTCCATAAATGTGCATTTACAGGAAGCCTGCTTTTGTAAATGCATATATATGAAAATGATTCCATAAGAGCGCATTTACAGAAGTCGACTTCCGCATATGCTCATGTATGGAAGTCGACTTCCATATATGCACATATACGGAAGTCGACTTTCGTATATGTGCATTTGAGGAAGGTGACTTCCTTATATGAGAATATATGGAAGTTGACTTCCATATATGTGCATATGCGGAAGTCAGCTTCCACATATGCGCATTTATAAAAGTGTTTCCGTAAATGTGAATATACGGAAGTGCTTCCGTAAATGCACATATACGGAAGCAGATTTTTGCATCTGCGCATATATGGAAGACAAATTTTGTATATGCACATATATGGAAATGGTCTTCCGTATATACCCATATATCGAGGTTGGCTTCTGCATAAGAGCATATGAAGAAGGTGGCTTCCGTATATGTGCATATACGAAAGTCGACTTCTGTATATCTCGATATACAGAAGCCCATATGAGGAAGTCATCTTTCGTATATGCACATTTACAGAAGCGCTTCCATAAATTCCCATATACAGAAGCTAACTTCCGCATATAGGCTTCTATATATCGACATATACAGAAGTCGAATTTTGTATATGCACATCTCTTATACGGAAGCCACCCTCCATATATGTGCATATATTGAAGCCCACTTCCATATATGTGCATATATGAAATTCGTCTTCCATATATTGAAATATTCTAAGTTGTAAAGGTGTGAAAAACTCAGTTATTTTTGGTGTTGGACTTTCGTCAAACACTTGGCAGACTTCTGTAAATGATGGCTGAAGGTGAAATTTGATTGGACTACAATAAATGGTTTTGTTTTGCTGGTTGTTTTGCTGGTTTTATATCACCTTATGCCTCCCAAATGAAGTCCCAAGTGTGTTATTTGAATATTAAACAAACCCACAAAATAATATTGAAATGACATTCACACTTAGGGGAATAAATTCAGTAAACCATGGTTGCTCTTTATTTATCAATGATGTTGTACGAATAACAAGCAAATGGTAATAGGAGTACCTCTCAAAGATGAGGGAGAGGTCTGATACAGAAAGTTTGGTAACTTTAGTCACTCACAGCCATAAGGAAATGCTCCAAAATTGCTCCCACGAATTGATAAGGCAGTCGATTCATATGTTACTATGTTGTTGTTTGATGGAATGTTATAACAGCCTCTAAGCCTCTGCAAGATGCCACTCTTATGCAAGGTAAAGACACCCAATGGAGCGACCAACAGCCACCTCCTCTGTCCCTTCCACGCAGCACCACAGCCACACGCAGCTACAGGAAAGGGATACCACACGGCCAGCAAGAAAAATGAACACGCAGCAACAAGGGAGTCGACCAGCCACCAAAGGAACTCGGCCAGCAGAGATGGCCCACTCCTGTACATGCCCAGCCAAGGCCAAACGACCTGGAGGATGCAAGATTCAACCACCAATACCACACGCAGCAGAGAAGAAAGAAGATGAGCCCCAGCAAGGAGAAAATGCGGCCTTGGGAAGAGACACGCGGCCAGCACCAAAAGAATCGATCAACAACAAGAGAAGTAGACCCACAGCGTCTTTGCTTGGCACCCCAACTCAGCAATGGAAGAACACGTGACCTGTGGAAGAGAAAACGACCAGAACCAAGGCAATACGCAAATGAAAACCCTGAATGGCTTCTCCAATTCCACGGCTTGGGCAGATAGTTTCACTGCCGAATCCGAGATTCCACGGCTAGGGCAGATAGTTTCACTGCCGAATTCGAGATTCCACGGCTAGGGCAGATAGTTTCACTGTCGAATGGGTTTCCAGCTGAAACCCTCGTTTGCTCACCGAGCTCTTCTCTCAAATTCAATTTTTAAATTGAATAGTCGATAATAATCTTTTTCCCCTTCAATCGTCATTTTATTCCTTCACTTGTCCTTTTCTCCATTAAAATATTCATTTAATTATTAATTGGAGAGAAATACCCTCAAAGAGGGGTTTAATAATAATAAACTCACTTTTCCTAAGTTTTCACTTTATAATTCGAAAGTGACTTTACCAGTATCGTTTCCCTAGCTCATCCGTCTAATGGTTTACGGGAAACTGTATAAACCATCACGGTATCTCGACTGCCTAGGAAAAACGGGACATTACAGTCCTCCTTGCCCAAATTTGCTTGTCCTCAAGCAACTTCAAACCCAGAAACTGCAACACCTGTTCGTTTCCCCAAGTAGCATCCTCCACAGATAGACCCTGCCATTTTAGCAAGTACTCCTTGACTGCCTTATCATGGAATTTCCATCCTCGAACCTGCAGGATCTCTTCGGGGCTTGTGGCCCCCTGCCCCTCATCATCCCAATGGGGTAACTCCTGTGGAACAACCTCCTCAAAAGTGCCCTCCGTCCTGTACCTGCTCCCATACATCTTCCGCTGACTCCGGCCCACCCTCAGGTTCTCCTTCAGTGCTCTCAAGATGTCCTGGTTGTCCGGTAACCAACCTCGAACCTGAGGAGCTCTACAGTCGCCGCATGCTATGTCTGCAAGGATCAAGACCTCATAGTCGTATAGCGCCTGAAAAGGGGTCATACCGACAGACATGTGAAAGGTGGTGGGATAACAGTATTCCCCGAGATGTAACCATATCACCCAAGCACTCTGTTGTCCTGCGATGAAGTTCCGCAAATACCCTTCCACCCAAGTGTTCCCAAACTCAATCT
>ML813007.1:120538-144290 GCA_009831015.1 Picea engelmannii | reverse complement strand
ATGCTAAAATTGTCGGAGCCAACATTGGCGTTCAGAGGAGAAGATTGCAAACAGTTCCTAGCAAAGCATAATAATGAATTGGACCTCTTGCCCCATTTTTTGGAAAACCCGCTTCTAGTTCCTGAAGATAGTACAAGCATGCAGGTTAGTTCATTTAGAAATCCATTTCATGAAATTGCATGGTTGTTTACAAGAATAATGGGACAGGAGTCCACAACAATTGTTTCCCACATGGCTCTTTATATTTTGTATTTCATAGTAAATGAACAAGCCAATTTTTATTGGGGGCGGGTTAATTTCCCATGAAATATGTTCCCAATTGTCAAGCTACAAAAGGGAAAAGAAATTGTATATGTCGTCTTATTTAGTTTTTGCAATAGCGCATTCCTATCGGTTTCCACAACTGTCTCTATCCAAGAATGTCAACTACGAATTGCACCCAGTAACGTTCTGGTACCAGGCCTTGTGGAAGCACAAGGCTTCCCACTATTTTTATGAATTTTTTAATGGATTCCTGTCTGTTTTCAAAGTTTTGTTGTTAGGCGAAGATGTTCCCCGCGTATCTGAACAGGAAACTAGTTTTTTGGACAAGAAGGGGACACTCGAACTTTTGGATAATTACACTGTCATAAGAATTTTTGGCTCCACGGAACAACCTGCTCTCCTTCCATGTCACATTACGAACAAAATGTTTTTTGTAGAAGTAGCACTTCAATACAACTATTGGTTCCATCTGTTCCAACAGAAGAAAAAAAAACAGTTCATTCCTTTGTCTTGGAAAGTAGGGGAGTTCATGTTGAAAAACGTCAACAAAATTGACGATTTCGCAGCACATTCTAGCATCTCCCACCTGAGATATGCTGAAATCATAAGAGGGTTCGACCCCTATAATATTTTTCAACAACATTTACAAACACTTGGCCTCGACAATTGTTTTTTAAATAAACACCTGCCCAAAAATAGAGATAGTGGCGACAACGGTCCTGCCTCTGATGTCGGTGACATGGACACAGTGCAAAGCTGCACTAAATTTTACACACAACAAGGGAAAGGCACCAGTGACAAGAGTGTTCAATCGACAAATACCACTCCAAAAAGTAGGACATCCCGGAGCATCGCTCCAACGACCCACCACAGCAACAAAGAAACTCAGAGTTCTTCAAACGAAGGGGAAGATAACGAACCTCCTCATTCTAAAATTGATAGTTCTCACAAGCTTCCAGTAGAGAAGAAGAGAAAAAAAAAATTGGGGCAGGCGGAAGAGCCGGAAATTCAGAGTGAGAACATGGAACTTGACACTGATCTGGATAGCATGATCTACTTCCTTGATCATCCCGGAGACGCCATCCAATGGACATATCCGTCACCGAAAATTTTGACGAAGATGAATCCTTCGTGTTCCAGAGCGTTGTTTTTGATAGCCAGTCCAAAAAATTGATAATTGAGAAAAAAGATGTTAAAAATAAGAAAGGCAAATCTCGTTCAAAGGTTCACCTTGCCAACATGTGGCCGTCCCAAATCTGTCAACTTCACACCACGAGCGGAGAAGCACTTCATGATTCCATTGGAGGCATGGATACCGAGAATGCCAGACTAAAGAACCGGGTCAAGGAATTGGAAGACGCTTTCATTCATATGTCATTGCTTGTCAATCCTTTGGCAATAGCCATGCCTGGCACCCCTGCACCCAATGTAAAAGCATCATCCACCCTCCTCGCATCCTGTAAAGGATATGTGGAGAATAATATCAAAAAAAGAATGGAACTAGTTACCGAGGCGTGGAAAAGATCACAAACCATCACTTCCCTTGGAACCAGGGCACATAGTTTGCTCGAGATTTTGCAGGCCGAGTTAAAAGATGAAGAAAAATTCTTTTTAAAAACGGTCATTCCTTTTGGCAAGATTGTCAACAATATGACAAAAACAAAAAAAAGTGAAGAAGATCTTCCATCCAAAAACCGGATCAGTCAATTGAATGCATGTTGGAAAGAAAAAATAACGAACTTGCATCTCATTGTTCAGTCATGTGAACAAGCCATATCGAAGAAAGATAAATTATTCACAAGGCTGTCAAATATAAACTTAGCCGAGAAAACCAACGACTTCCAAGACCGTGACTTAATCGCAAACTCCTTACCCTTAACCAGGCAAGAGTTCGATAAACAGGTTGCTATGTTTAAGGCCTTGTCTCTGGAAAATGTTTTCAGCATCCTTCAATTTTATCAAGTTCACGTCCATGACTGGCTAGTCAAATATGCAATACAGAATGAGCAAATTCATCAGGCTCTCTGTAATCGTTCTATCGACTTCCGGGAATTCGAAAATGATCTTTTCAACATAAAAATCTGGAATGAGATCAATGTTGCCCCAATGAGAAGCTACATTGAAGAATGGCTCGAAAGGCAATTGAAACAGACCGCTGACGAAAGGAAACAGGCAGTTGCCAGCATTCCAGCAGTCGTCAAGGACATCCTTGAAACCGCAGTCGTCGACAACATCAATGAAACGGCAACCGCAAGCAAATAGCCAAAGGGCTCAGATGTACCCTCACTATAAGTTTACTGATCGCATCCTGCTTTGTTTATCAACCCACTTATTCCAGATTCTTAAATAGAGATGTACAGGCAAACACTTATACCTTTCCATTTATTTATTTTTGCAAGTATTGCGCTCTATCTTCTTTCCACAATCCTGTTTCTCGTACATATTTTTGTAATGGTCCGCGGGAGCCTCAATCCCAGTCTACATGACAAACACATTGAAATTCTGGTTTATATGTAACAAACTTTAATTTCTTTGTACATTTCAAAATGTCCAGTAGTATGTAACAAACTTTTATTTTTGGACATATTTCAAATAAAAGTGCATTTAAATTTTTATATGTTACAGACTTTATTCTTATCTTTCACCACTCTGTATCACAAATGCATTTAATTTTTAATATGTTATAGATTTGTATTCTTATCTTTCACCAATCTGTATGACAATTGCATTTAATTTTTTCTATGTTACAAACTTTTATTTTTTTATATATTTCAAAATAAATGGTGGTCTACAATGCAAGCGTCATTTACTTATACCCCATGTTCACAAATGCATTTAAATTTTTATATTTCTTCTCCTTTTAATTTTATGTCTTCATATATTTTTATCTTTCACCAGTCCATATGGCAAAATGCATTTAAATTTCCAAATTTATTCTTCCACTGTCAACAAATTTCTAGTTTGTTATATACTTTCAAAAAATATATGTTTGCTATATATTTTAAATAAATACATGGTGCTATGCCTGCCTAGCATCATTTACTTTTGCCCCATGTTCTGTGATATACATGTTGCACACAACATTTCCGGGATATACATTTTGCACCGAATACTTCGTTTCATTTACAATTCAACCCATTTTTCCACATTTTGCTTTCTAACCTCGTTGGCAGGGACTACGCTGCCACGCAACCTTGTTTCTTTTATAGTCTTCCACCTTCAACTAGTTTTTGATATTGATAAATACCTTTGCTAAAAATATCCTAGACTGGATGCCTCGAAGTAGTTAGTGTTTGCTTAATAGTCGTCACATGCCTCGAAGTAGTTAAGGTTTTCTTAATAATCGCCACATGTATGGTTCAAATTATATATATATATTAATTAAATTTATCTACTTTAATTTATTAATTTATTAATATTAATTTATAAAATAAAATGATCCGCTTCAAAATTAATGAAAAAAGTTCGTTTATTTTAAAATCCAATAAAATACATTAAAATACAACCCAATTTGTTTTTCCCAAATAGAAACTTATTTAGATACAAAACACCCTCTTCCTAAGCCGATCTCTCTCTTTTGTACTCATTCATCAATATGAATGGTATATGAAATGACTTATATGCGCTATTATTGAAATTATCTACCTCTTTATTTCCATAACAATTTCTTGAGATATAAGATGGGTGGGTGGGTGGGTGGGTGGGTGGCAAAGTCTTCTAACTTGAGCCAACAACAAACTCTAGCAAAGAGACAACAAATTGATATTTCTATAGTTGTTGGTTGCCAAAGTCTTCCAACTTGCAAGGAGATAAATGACGTGTAATGTACACGATCAAGAGAGTTTGTGGTGGGTTTCATAGGTAAAGTTTTTCCCATGGTGAGTACATGCATGGGATTGAATATGAGTGGATGAGGACCAAATATCAAGTCGTATCACATGTGCAATTTTACTAGCTTCTTTTATTACATAACTATGTTTCATTCATAGGTTTATTTGTGTTTTTTTATTAATGCTTTTGTCTTTGAAGTTTGTTTTTTTATTTTTGTTAATCATTATCATTAGAATAGAATATTATTAGAATGGGAAAAATTAATTATTGGTGAAATCACAAATTTATATTATTTAAATGATCTTTTTAATACATAAATTGATTTAGCACCTTCAAAAATCTCTAAAATATCTGAAATATTTAATTTCAATCATTAAGATCTACAATTCTATTCATCCTTTTAAATTTCTAACTAAATTTTTGACAAAAACCATTATAAAAAAATAACCAAAAAAACATAAAAAGAACATTATGAATCTACGATGTATGATGTAAGCAATGGCGGTGATTCTAAATCTTTAAGAGACGACGTGATTCCATGTTAAAGTTGAACAACGACAACCGGGTTTTGTTTTATATTCAAAATATCTTTGCCACGTGTAAGTAGGAATATGGTAAGAAAATTAGAATTTTCGTCACTAAAGAACTTCAATTAAAAAAAATGCACACGAAAACTCTAATTTTGTAACTTTAATAAAAAAAATTGACTTGAAAAATCTAATTTTGTACATTGGTATTAGAGTGAGTTTTGATCTCTAATGAATTTTATAAAAAATTGATTAAAGGTTTTTTTATGGTGTAGTTTAAACGTTTTAAGTTTTATTTTTTTGGGGGTATATTTGTTTGAAATTTGGTCAGAAATTGTTATATTTACATATTTGAGTGGTTAATTCTTGTAATCAGGAGTTTTTCAACACTAAATTTATTTTTGCATTAAAAAACAAAAAATTGTAATTTCATACAGATTTATGTTACTAAATTTCAATGAAAAAAACAAAAACATAAAACAGTGAGACAATACCTTTTTTTTTTTAATAAAATTTCAATAGTAAAAAAAAAAAAACTCAAAAAATTGAATAATGAAAAAAAATCAAAAAGTTTGAATAATGAATGCGCATGAAAGGTGGGTCTAACTATTTATGATTGTAATTTGTCAATTTGCTTACGTGAATAAAGTTTGCAATTAATGAAATAAACATTTGCAATCAATGAAATAAACATTGGAACTTTTATAACACTCTCCGATCACGACCTGAATAAACATTGGAACTTTTATAACACTCTCCGATCACGACCTGACCTTCGCAATAAAATCTTATTCAATCAATTCGTACTCCATTAATGTGTTCATATAAATGACAATAAATACTCCTTAGCATCCTTAAATCCCTAGCGATTGATTAAATCCCTAGCGATTGATGTGATGCTATCTTGCTATAACCAATACACATATCAACATTAATTTTAGTGCCTTGTAATATAAGTTTTCGTGTATAATAATTACAAAGATGTCTATTTCTCCTTTAGCCTTTTGCTTGATCCCGAATTTAACCTATGCAACCTCTTTTCAATGGGTTTTCATGGCTTAAACTTTGTTTTCATTTTTCCCAAATCTTCTATTATGCCTTCCATTTAATGAAATTTATGTCTTTCATTTAATGAAATTTCTAGGAAAGAAGTAATATCATGACACATACATTAACAATCCTGCAACAACTTAATTATTAGTGGATTGTTGCATGGTCTAATTATTGATAAGGGGTTTATTATGACATGTATGATTGTCATGACACCTCTTATGCATTCCTCCACCATGATGATTGTATAATTGACAATTTGAACTTTGACATGCTGACTTGACAACCACAACCCACTATCATAGCAAGTCACATTAGATCTACTCTGCATTCATGGGAGTATACAATCTGTAGGGAGGAAAGGATCGACGTAGATTGTTGAGTGGATCACACAACCTAGTCATTAATGTCTAGCTACAACAAAGTTAATGATCCCCATATACCATCTCAACCTGTTGTAATTCGAGCACCAAGGATCGTCGGTGCATGCAAATGAGCTCTAATATTGTTTTCCCATAGATTTGCCTCACTTTGCTTGGGGATTAAAGGTGCATGGATTTCATTAGGAAACTCTTCTCAGCCACTCCGCAGGTATCGGTCTTCGTCGTCAAGTTCCTCATCCTTAACTACTATCTCTGCAATTCACAACCGATGCCAGTGAAGTGAAGAATAGAGTGGAGCTCTAGCTTCTCCATCCAACATTCCTTCGATTTGGACCTGGATTTGCTTCTGCAAAGGTAAGCATGAAAAAACAAAGAGTACTTCTACTTCTTGGCATCTAAAAAAAAATCATGTTCTTCATCTTATTTTTAAATTCAGGATGATAAGCCTTCATTGGTTGTGTCTCTAAATCCACTTGAAAAATAAGCAATACTATAATGAATGGATTCCCTTCTGGCCCCTATTCTTCAATTGTCTTCTGCTGCCATGCCATAACATCATGAGATGAAATCGACTTACGTTTGTAAAGACATAATTCCCAGATGCATCCAAATGCAATGAAGTTGCTTTCTAATTATGTGACCTAGTTGTATCAACATTGGATAACAACCCCTTGCTATAGCATAGCTAAAGCACAATAAACTTCCAACCAAGCTATATTAGCTTACTTTTCAAAACTAAAAATATCAAAACTATTTCAAATGAATATACCACTCTCATGCAAAATGAGACTCTGCAAACAAGTATTATAGGCACATATGGCACGTTGCAACTATAGATGTCAAAATTATAAGATTAGGATTTCCTGAAGATGAAGGTGCCAAACCCTTTTTAATCAATTTTTATTTTGGGTCCATCACGACTCCCTTTTCCTTGTGATATTTGTACTCAAGGTAAAGGCATGCCAACATATAGCAAGTCCAAATGCCAACAACTACGTAGAGAAGATGGAAGAAGATTCCAAGACCAAAGCCCTTTTGAGAATATGAATATAGCATGGAGAGAATAACTTGGCCAACCTGTGGGAGGAAAATAAATCAAAACTTACAAACACCTATCTCCAATTACAATGTAAATATATGAGTGATTCATTGTTTGTCACTAAATATTCAATATTAAGGAAAAGTGTCGCAAATTATGAAAATTGGGTAGATTGGCTAGTCCATCAATATTTAATATAATTTCACTGAGACTTCTTTAGAGAATGTTGTTCTTACCTAAAGAAATACGACATTGAACCATGCATTATGATGGGAGCCACCAAGCTAGAGTTTTTTGTACCCAAGTTTTGAATCCTTTAGAGTTTAGACTTGCAAAGTGTTGCACAGTCTCTTTGAGTGTTGCACAATCCCATTGCTTATTGTACTCCACTGCAATGAGGTGATTTTGGCAGTTACTTTGATGCTCTCCTACAACCCATATTGTCATTTTGTTACCTCCAGGAGAGAGGTATTGTTACTATTTAATAGCTCTTGCAATTTGTTCTCAATAGCCTAGGAAACCTCCTCAAAGTAATACTCTATCGATAATGGGAGGGAATTCAAAGATCTTGTCACTCATAAACTTTAGGGAGAAAATAAAAACCAAAGGATGGAAGAATGAATGAAATGAAGTGGAACACAAAATAAGGTTAGAAGGTAATCATATTTATAACAAGATAATGGGAATTCAAGGATAAGATACACAATGAAAACAATATTTGACGTTGGATTTACACAAATCTTCACTCTCTAGTATATTTTCACAAAGAGACAATTAACTCCTTGCACTTGTTTTCATGAAGAAGAGATTAACTAATTCTAAGAAGGTTATTTTTTTTAATTATTGGAATTTCATTAAGCACTTTTTGTTAAAATTGCAATTTTAGATTGATGAGATTGATGTTGTTGTATTAGATTTTTAGATATAAACTATGTATGGAGTTTTTGAAATGTCCAACATTTCGAGTGGACACTCCACCCATCATTAGAGACTCTTGAAGCAATGAGGATTGAAATGAGTGCTGAGGAGAGGCTTATAAAGGATAAAATTAATGTGAACATTGGGGGAAAATGAACAACCACTAGCTATTAAATTTTTGACCGATTTAAAATAAAGAAAAGTCAATACTATTAATAATTACAGTATAATGAGGAAAACTAATTAAAGGGTAAGAGGATAAATAATTAAAAAATAAAAGGATAAATAATTAATTACAAGGTGAGGAGAAGTAATGAGGACAAGATCCAATTAATAATATTAACATTATAAAAGGTTAAGTAATGACTCTTAAAATAATAATCAACTAATCGAACAATTAAAGGTTAAGATATTTATGACATGATTAAGATAAAGATCAATAGTAATTAGAATTAATTAAAAATATAATAAAAGGTTCAAGGTCAAATAATTGAATAATTAAAGGTGAATAAAAGGTAAGATACTTATGACAAAATTAAGAAAACGATCAATAGTAATTATAATTAATTAAAATATAATCAAATATTCAAGGATAATTATACTATGAATTAGCCAAAGTTTAAATTAGAGGGGGGGAGCAGGGCCTGTTTAGATTCGAAAAAAGAGAGAAAGTTGAGGAGATTTAAGATTAGAGAATTGAAGAAAAGGGAGAATTAAAATAAGAGGATCAAGGGAGACACAAATAACAGAGGAGAGGGAAAGAGAGAAAGTTGAAGGAAGGAGAAACAATTTAGGTTTGATTCCTAAGGCGATGAATGATGGGCTTCCACGATTGGATGAGATTGTATCTGTCATCGTGGTTAAAATTATTTTGATGTTTTTCAATTTCTAAAGCTTCATGGATGAAGCTTTAGAAATTTGAAGCTTCATGTGATTGTGGGTTGTGTCAGTTATGTGCTCTTTGAGACGGGATTTGAAGGATCTACTAGTTTGGACAATATATGATTTTCCATAGGTGCAAGGAATTTGGTAAACTCGTGGGCCAAGCATTGTGTCAAAATTATCCTTGGTGTGTATGAAAGACTTCTTTAGGGTTTTGAAGGGCTTGAAGATGATTTTATATTATTTTTAGGAGAATTTTGGATATGAGATCAATAGTTCCTAGGATGTAGGGTAGAGAAATAAGAGATAGGGCGGGAGAGGGAGAGTTGTTCGATTTTGGCTTGCGGGCTGAGCGGAAATCTTTGTTAATTTGAGAGATGGTGTAACCATTGGAAACAAGGGCCTTGATTAGATGGGTTCTTTCCTTTTCAAGGAATTGGGGGTCTGAGATTCATATGGATCAAGTGACCAAAGTTTTTAGGACAACATATTTTTAGTAGGATGATGTTGGGATTGGGCATGAAGGTATCTATCAATGTGAGTCTTTTTCATATAAACTTGGTGGGTAAGGGATCCATTAGGAGGAGAGAGATGAGAAAATCCAAGAAGGGGAGGGAATTTTCTTTTTCCATTTCCATAGTGAATTGCATATGGGGGGAAATGTTATTTAAATGGTTAAAGAAGGAAGTAAGCGAGGAATAGCCATTTGGCCAAACAAAAGAAGTGTCATCAACAAATCTGAATTTATGTTTTTAATGTAGCATTGCAATTGAATTAGGAAAATTAATATATTGTTTTTATGTTTTGTAAGCATACAGGTCTAATAATATTAATATATCAGAGGAAAATTTATATAAAAAATCTTTGTTGCTGGCTTGTTGCTTGGGAAAACCGACCAACATCAAATAAATAAGTCATATGTCCATACATTTTGAATGAGGTTCTTTAGAATACCCTGTCTAACTAAGAAAGAAATAAAAGGAGAGAAATGGAGCTTGTAGAAAGCTCTGTTATATATACTACTTTGTACCATCACTCAAAAAAAAACAAAAAAGTGCACATATTGATTACTAAGCTAGGGGGTTTGGAGTAGAGTCCTGAGGGGACTTACGTGTTGATTGCACAGTGCTCTTTCAGGTTGAGGTTGCCATCACTCTACTTGAGGATGAGAGATGAGATAAAGCTTCTCTGAGGAGCAAGTGAATACCATCCAATTGTAGCTAGAAGGTGTTCTAGGCATCCTCCCAGGTTTGCAGCGTCTGTCCCAGTAGTGTCTCGAGGTGCCAATATAATTCTATTGTCTTCCAGTACTTGGTTTCCTTTCCTCTCGTGTGACCCACGTCCAAAACCCAACTGGTGATGGCATTGTCCACGTCATGGTCAGTCGTTAAGGTTCTCTCCAATCAAATTCCAGCTTCCACTTCCTCCGAGTGAGCATGGAACCAAGGTGAGGTGCACACCCAAAAGCTGACTGGAACAACCTGAGCATCACATTACGCCCGGGTGGTGAGTGTTTCTTCTCCATCCCGGCGGTCAGACAACTCCACTGGAGCACCACTCCTGCTCTTGTATCCACGATGGTACCCATGTTGAGGTGCCATCGAAACCATAACTTTCTTCCTATGCCAAGGCTAAAATGTTGCATGGAGGGGTGATGTGTCATCCACCTGGGAGCCTATATGGCTCGGGAATCACTCGAAACCACAATTTCAAGATATTTGTCTCTATCGTAAGCCTGTGTCTTTCCCTGATTGTCCCATAGCTCCACCTTCCTTATCCTTTTTCGAGACTGCCTCATGCTGCCGATGTTAGCCTTGCCAGATATGTTGAGGATCGAGGTGATAGTAAAACAATTTAATCACATTGAATCTAGGTTTAATTTCCACGAGACGGTCACTGACGATCTCATGCGTGAGGATGCTTGGTGTCCGCACCCCCACTTGATTTCCTTTCATGCAATAATCAAGCTCTATCTCCGATGGTACACTCTTCCCCAACACTCCATATGGGGGCCGACAGTCCTCTGATGATAGATCATAACAAGATATTTTCATTCGTGGTCAGGTCCCATGGCATGTCCCAACTATCCATGTTGCTTTGGATTCCTTCATTTTCCAAGCAATTCACCGATTTTTTTTCTAAGTATTTCACACGGGTGGGGATTAGTGTTCTATGAGAGATATCTTTAGTCCTTCCTCTAATGTTATGATCTTGGTGGCATTATTGTTATTAATGCCCAACCTCCCTGCATAAGTTCTAAGAATACTTTCATCATCACTCATGAAGACCCCGCCATATCTAGCAATACTCGGGTTTCCTTTGGATGGTTCGTCGAAGTTCAGTTTGATGAAGAAAAGAGGAGGGGGGGATCAACTGGAGGGCACACTGAGAGAAGGGGAAGCAGGTTTTGAGATGAAGGGCGATTGATTGGAAACCAAGCTCAAGACATGCATGATGTTATGTTCATGTTGATTACATTTCCAGTCCTGATCTTTCCAAGGATGAGTGAGGTTAGTTTCATGAATGGATCTAGTGATGTTGTCCTAGATCTCATTGGGGATTGAGTGTTATTCTTTGAATATGTGTTCGTTCCTCTCCTTCCAAGTTTCCCATAATGTGAAGCCTAGGAGAAGTTGCTAGGACCTATTGACTATGGGATTTTGGGTAATGCTTTGAGTCCAATTTTAAACATTTTCGTGGATGCTCTTCCTATTGTGACAATATCCAGGGAAGATAAGCTCGCTCCACTCCCATAACTCAGACATACAAGGGAAAGAGTTAAAGACATGTTCAATAGATTCATCCTGGGATTTGCAAAGATGGCATATTAAAGGTCTCTAGAAACCTTTCTTGAGGAGGTTGTTCCATGTTAGTGTTTTCTTATGTGCTAACAACCAAAGGAACATTGAGACTTTCAACCATAATTTATGCCTCAATATAGGCTCCCAAATTCCTTGCTTGGGGAGATTTTTGTGTCCAACAATAATATGGTGTGCCTCTTTGACCATGAAGACTCATTTTGTTGAGCTACCCCATAGGAGTCTATCTTGTTGGTTGCATATTTTGATTATTTTGGTGTTCAGGTCCTCACAGAAGTTGTCTATAGTGTCTTGTTCTAACACCCCTTCCCAATTTTCTTTGGGTAACCATATGCACCATTAGTGGTTTTCCTCAGCTGGGAGTGAATACTATACCACGACTGACTTGTTTTGATTGGACATAGAAGTTTTAATGTTATGCATATGCTCTCATTTTGACCATTTGGGTAGTTGCTTCCAAACATCATCCCAAAAGAGGGTCGCATGTCCATTGCAAAATTCCCAAAAACAATTATGTTGAACCAATGTTATGTTTTGCCAAGCTATGTTCCAAATGTTGGAACCTGGAGGTGCACTATGCATGCATATCAATTGATTTCCTGATTCATATTTTTCATATTTTTGTTTCCAAAGGCGCGCCCACAAAGATTATGGGTTATTTAACCATGTCAACCACAATTTATCTCCTAGTACATTTCCAAGAACCTCTGGGTTGTGCAGTCCAATTCCTCCTACCAACTTTGGGAGACATACGATTTCCCAGGATACTAATGCCCATTTTCTACGTTCTTTGGTACCTCCCCAGAGGAAAGTTTACTGTATATTCCAAATTATTTTTAGGATGTACTTTGGAGTTGCTAGGGAAAATAAAATGTGCATAGACATTGCTTATAGGACTAATTTCACCAAGACTATTTTTCCAACCAATTTGAATGAGATAAAGGACCTGTAGTCCAACTTTTTAGCCATTCGAGATAGGAGGTCCTCCCAAGACACTTACTTTAAAGAGTTCTCCACCAGAGGAGTGCCCAAGTATTTGGATAGAAGAGAGATTATTTGATAGCTTAAGATTCATGTAAGGTGAGCTTGAATAGTAGGGGGCATATTGAAAAAGAAAATATGAGATTTACCTTGATTGATCAAAGTTCATGAGGATTCCATGAAATCAGTCAAGACTTGCTTGATGGTTTGAGATTCTCGAATCTTGAACAATGGGAGTTTCCATGAGCATAGTGTTTTCTATGAACTGATCGTGAGTTGTTTCTTGCACCTCCCCATGAAGTCTGAGACATTTCTAGTGTCCTTGAGCTATTGATGCCTTGATTGAGTGCCCTGGTCCCTCCTCCATAAGGATAAAAAGGAAAGGGGAGAGGGGATATCCTTGTCTTATTTCCCTTGAAGGAGAGAAGGTTGGAGAGGGATATCCATTGACCATAACAGAGAAAAAACATGAAGATGTTAGGGGCATTATCCATTGAGTCCAAGATCTAGAGAATTCGAAGACTAGGTGGGTGCTTTAGACGTAATCCCAACTAAGGCTGCCAAAGGATTTGGACATGTTGATCTTGATTAACATGCCTAGTTTTTTGGTTGCTTTAGGGAGTGAATCAATTTGTGGGAAAGGATAGTGATTTCAAGGATTTGGCATCCTTCAACATAACCAGATTGTTCTTGGGAAATGAGGATGGAAAGGAGGGGATTTAGGTGATCCACAATTATTTTGGTAATGACTTTATACATAATATTGGAGAGACCTATAGGAAAAAATTTACTGGGGTCTTCCACTTTTTCCTCTTTGGCAATAAGGGTAGGGAAGGTGGATTTTAGAGCGGAGAGAACCTCAAGGAATTTTCTTGAATCTTCCACCACTTCCAAAACATCATGTTTGATTAGAGGCCAACATGCATGAAAATATTCAGTAGTAAAACCATCTGGACCAAGAGATTTACCTTTCTTCATTTCAAGAAGCACCTTTTCAACTTCTGTAAGGGAAATCTCTCTCAGACGGGCTTCATTATGCTCTTTTGTCACCAGCTTAGGTATGCATTGTGTAATTTTTCTGATGGCTACTTACCAATCCAATTGTGGTTCTTTCATGAAGGAGTTGTAGTATTGTGTCAATTTGGTTTGAATTTCTTCATGTTTGAAGAGTTTTTTCCCTAGACCATCTTTGAGTGATGTGATTCTATTGTGGTGTCTGCGTTGACACATATATATGTGGAAGAATTTCGTATTTCTCTCTCCTTCTTGCATCCATTGTACTCGATATTTTTATCACCATAGCAACCCTCCCGCTTTTCCCATATAGCAATTTGAGCACATAATTGAGTTTCCTCTACTGTGAGTTCCTCTGTTTGGCCATATGTTATCATTCTCTATTGAAGTTGTTCCATGTTGTCAGCTAAATGTTGCTTGGTTTGAAGGATGTCATCAAATTATAATTTATTCCATATCTTGAGGTGCTTTTTAAAGGTTTTTTAGGTGTTGCTAAAATCTATACATGGGGGAACTGTTGGGGATTGCTTCCTCCTTCCATCATTGAATAATTTTGGATTTGAAAGAGGGGTTTTCTAACGAGAAATGTTCAAATCTGAAGGGTCGGTTGATTGGGATAGCTTTGATATCCAAGTCTAGGTAGACGGGCGAGTGATTTGAGCCTTGGTAGGGTATAATTGAGACTTCAATGAAAATATTTTTTTCCAAAATGGACTCAGAGATAAGGAATCTATCTAGGCATGAGGTGATCTGGTGTGTGCCTGTAACATACCCAGCCAGCCACAAGCCAAGGTATGCTACCTACAAGCCCACCCTTGGACATCTTTCTCATATTGATACCTTCTTTGATTAATAAAGATGCATAAGATAAGAGAATTAAGGACATGCACAACAATATCCATCAAACATGCATGTTCTAAAGATTCAATTTACAATAATTAAATATACAACGGAAAAACATTCATACGTAAATAATAATATCACAACAGAGAGCACTTATCTTTATGAAATATGACACCAACTGGCTGCAGACCAAGGACGTTCCACCCAACCGTAGACACTACTGCTCCAAATCTCAACAATAGTGTCACCCCCGAGCTAGGGCTATGAATCCACAAGGACGGTTCCAGAGTGAACTTGGCTTCCCCAAACCAGTCAGCTCTCAAGCACTCACAAGATTCCCAACACTCAAATAAATCCAAGTACCCATCTCTCTTCTACCTAGCTTGCACCACCTAAGAAAACGAACCTCCACTTTTCTTTGACACGCAGTCCCTCAGGCAATCCTTCTCCTTATTCGGGCCTCCAACGCAACTGGTCCATAATCTCAATGCTGGAACTCTCAAGAATCACAACTGTGAGCCATGTTGGACACATGCCACTGCATCTCAAACATGCAGGCCTCAAGGCACAACTGGATCACATCAGCGACCACTACAACCAGCTATCATGTGGCTAATTCTGTTGCAATTTTATCCCCCTTCCCGAGACCAATACGTAGGTGAGGATGGATGGAGGAAGTAAGTGCATGGGATTGCGTGAGGGTAAGAATGAGGTAACACAAAGGTGATGGAATGGACAAGCCAATGACCAACCCAAGAATCAGACCAGGGGCAGGTTTAAGTATGTTCGTGGGGAAATCAAGAACCTCCTGGCCTCCCCAAGAATCTCACGTAACCGATCCCCCCGGCCTTTAGGCAAAAAGGTAATTAGCATAGGAATAAAAATGTATCCTCTCAATCCCCCTCTCTTGTGGAATCATAGCCCCTTATAACTCTAGTCCTGGTCTGTCTAGCAGTCGACGATGTATTTATTATTAATAATGATAAAAAAAATTACATGTCTTAGGCACATTGGCCTTTTAATAATTGTTTGGGAACTCTGGCCTCTCATCATCATAACAATACATTATTTAAAATGGAGTTTCAAAACCTGGGGTGTTACATCCCCTCCCCCTTATTTTGGCATTCTCCTCAGTGCATATACAAAACAGTGATCAAAATCTCAAATTTATTCAAAAATTTGCAGGTACTTTGCCCGCATGGCATCTTCATGCTCCCAGGTAGCATCTTCAGGACCGTAGTAGGTCCACTGAAATTTTACCAACTCTATAACTCAATTTCGGAGCATTTTTACCTTTCTGTCCAATACCCGTACTGGCTGAACCTGAAAATATCCCTATGTCTCTACCTGAATTAGATGCCAATCAATAACATGGTTAGGATAATGTACATATTTCTTTAGTAAAGATACATGAAATACATTATGCACATTCATGGATGCAGGCAATGCAAATATGTATGCAATTGGCCCTATTTTGTCCAATATTTCAAATGGACCACAGAATTTGGCTGCCATCTTTGTATAACTCCCCAATTTCAAAGAGTTTTTCTTGGGCTTCACTTTCAAAAGTACAAGCTCCCCTAATTTAAATTCTCTAGCTGTCATGTTCTTGTTTGCATAAAATTTTTGTCTATCCTGAGCTGCCTTTAAATTCTGCTTAATCTTGGCCACCTGGTCTTCCATGTCCTTGAGCAACTCCGGCCCAAGTACCACTCTATCTGCTAGGTTGTCCCAGCTCACTGGAGTATTGCATTTCCTACCATACAAGGCTTCAAATGGGATCATTCTCAATGAAGCTTGATACCCATTATTATATGCAAACTCAACCAAGTGTAAGTAATCTTCCCACTTAGATGGCTTATCCATCACATACATTCTCAACATGTCTTCAATTATTCGATTGACTCTCTCTGTTTTCCCATTTTTATGGGGATGATATGTTGTGCTAAAGTTTAGATTTGTGCCAAATCATTTAAACAATCCCCTCCAGAAATTGGAGGTAAACTTTGTATCTCTGTCCGAGACGATTTCCCTAGGTATCCCATGCAACCTCGCAATTTCCTTCATGAAAATTTCTGCAATATTAGCTATTGTATGCGTTATCTTCACATGCACAAAATGAGCATCCTTTCTTAACTTGTCAACCACCACCATGATTGATTCATGTTTCTTATTCGTTCTGGGTAATCCCGTGATGAAATCCATGGTGATCACTTCCCATTTATTCTCTAGAATTGGCAATGGCTGCAGCAAACCCACTAGGTGCCTATGCTCAACCTTCACCTTCTGACATTCCATACATTGAGTGATGTAATCAACAACATCCTTATTCATTCCCGGCCAAAAGAACTGGCTTCTTACTTTTGTAATTATCTTTCGGTAACCAGGATGTCCAACATAAGGAACATCATGCATTTCCTTTAGTACCACATTCCTCAGTTCTCCAGAACTAGGAACATAGATTCTATTTTTATGCATGAGTAATCCATCTTCCTTTATCTCATAATCCTTTATTTTCTGCTATAAATCTTCTTACTATAATTTTTCCTTTACCTATAGGTAATGTTGATCTGTAACGAGACCATCTAAAATTCTACTCTTTAAGTCTGACTAATGCATACTGAAAGTAGTAGCATGCATGAGATGCACTCTCCTACTATGTGCATCGACAACTTTATTCTCCTTTCCCTTGATATGCTTGATATCGAAGTCATACTCACTTAAAAATTTCAGCCGTCTGGTTTTCCTGGCATTTAAGGTCGGTTGTTCAAAAATATACTTCAGACCAATGTGGTTTGTTCTTAATTCGAATTTCTTCCCCATGAGATAATGCATCCACATCCTCAAGGCTTGAATAATGGCAGCAAGTTCCAAGTCATGCGTGTCATAGTTCCTCTCATGTTCCTTAATCTTTATGGACTCATATCCAATGACATGTCCATTTTGCGTGAGGAATCCCCCAAGTCCTTCCTTAAAAGCGTCTGTACATACCACAAAACTTTCATTTGGGTCAGCAATCTTTAACATAGGTGCACTAGTAAGTAATTCCTTCAACAGATTAAAATTGTTTTCACACTTGAGTGTCCATTCAAATTTAGTTCCCTTCTTTTGCAAAGAAGTGATGGGATGAGCAATATTAGAGAACCCTACTATGAACCTTCTGTAGTAGCCAGATAATCCCATAAAATATCTGACGTCTGATACATTTCTGGGTATTGGCCACCCTCTAATGGCTTCGATATTCTCTAGATATATTGCTATGCCCTGCTCTGAAATAATGTGTCCCAAGTAATGGATCTGTTTTTGATAAAAACAACACTTACTCAACTTGGCATACAACTGATTTTCTCTCAATACTTGCAATACCAATATGAAGTGATGTTCATGCTCCTCTTCAGACTTAGAATAGATAAGTATGTCATCCAGGAATACTATGACAAACTTGTCCAAATAATTTTTGAATATACCATTCATTGAGAACATGAAGACAACTAGTGCATTGGTCAGTCCAAATGGAACCACCACAAATTCATAATGCCCATACCTGGTCCTAAAGGATGTCTTATGAATGTCTTCTTCCTTGATTCTTACCTGATGGTATCCTGCCCTCAGGTCAATCTTTGAAAATACCTTTGCTCCTCTTAGTTGATCAAAGAGGTCATCAATTCGGGGTAGTGTATACTTGTTATTTATAGTGTACTTGTTTAGTTGTCGAAAGTCAATACACAGCCTCAAGTTTCCATCATTCTTTTTGAAAAAAAGTATTGGTGCTCCCCAAGATGAAACACTTGGACGTATGTACCCTTTCTTCAACAATTCCTCCAACTGCATTTGTAATTCTTGTAAGTTTGGTGTGCTCATTCTGTAAGGTGTTTTTGACACCGGGGAATCTCCTGGCACTAAATCAATTGAGAAATCTATCTCCCTTCTTGGTGGCAATCCAGGTATTTCTTGGAATACATCCTCAAATTCCTGTAGTACCGAGAAATCTTCAAGGCTTGGTCCCTTCGTATTATCTGTCTCTTCCACATGAGTTGCATACAATTGACATCCTTTTCTAAAATATCTTTTCAGTTGTAAGGCCGAAATCTCCCTTATAGAGATGGGTCTTGGAACTCCTTTCACGGTGCTCTATTTTCCATTTCCATCAAGACATGTAAATGTCTTGTTATGACAATCTAGGACAACATGATGCTTGTCCAACCAATCCATCCCAATCAGAACATCATAAGACCCCAATGGTATGATATTTATATCAATACTAGTATTCACGCCATTAAGACTTATGGAACAGCTTCTGACCATATCATGGATTCTTCTTTTGGTTCCAGTGGCTAACTAAACCAAACTTTCTTTTCCAAGTTCACTTTTCTCCAAATGTAATCTATCCACTATCTTAGGATCAATGTAACAATGACTTGCTCCTAAATCAATCAAAATAGCAACATGTTGATTTATGATCTTACCTTCCAGCTCGATCATATTGGACTGGTACTCTGCTTTTCGATCATTTAAAGCTGCATAGATTCTTCCCATATCTTTGATTGTTGTAGCCTCTTGGATGTTGTGCACAGTATTCACTCTGTCTTTTCTGTGTGGGCAATCCTTGTACAGGTGATCTTCCTTGCATTCCCAGCATTGGATTGGTGGTCTTCCCCTTTTTCCCAAGGAATCTTCCTTCTTAAAATCTCCCTTAGCATACTGATCTTGAGGATTTCTATTAGGCTCATTCCTATTGAAGGGAGGTTTGAATCCTTTCCTCCTCTAATCAGACTTCGCATTCTTCTTGTCCTTCCAATATTTCTGCAGGGATTCTCTTCCCTAGCCTTTCTCATACATGTATTTAGCCTTCCCGATGTCTTTAGTCAAGTTCTTGGGTTCATCATACTTGAACTTTTCTGTATAAAAGGTTGGCAATCTGCTTAGAAATCTTTGTATTTTCCCTTTATCATCACCAATGAACCTAACATACTTTAACAATCCCAAGAACTTCTTCTCATACTCAGCCATAGTCATGCTTCCCAACCCGAGTTCAAAGAACTCTTTCATTTTCTTGTCATATAAATGCTCTAAGAGGTACTCCTTCTGGAAGTACTTCTTGAACTGTTTCCAAGTGATCCTACTTTCATTAACATGCTCCACTTGCTTCAGTTGGTCCCACCACACTGCAACTTTCCTGTGTAAATGGTAGGTGGAAATCCTGGCTTCCAGGTTTGATGAATATCTATGCAACTGAAAGTATCTCCTAAGGCCAAGAAACCATGCTTCGGCATCATCTTCCCTTTCTCTTTCACCATCGAAAAAAGCTAGCTTGAGCTTCCTCAACTTTCCTTGCAAAATATCTACCTCTTGTTTCCTTCTTTGTTGCCTGACAGGGGACACCTCTAGGCTACTTACGGGATCATCCGATGAATAATGATTTATTTCTGAGTAAGGAGGTGAGTGGTGTCCATGAGCTCTACTAGCACTTCTGGAATAACCAACTCTTCCATGATCATTTTTCCTTTCATAACACCTGCCTTCTTCCTCTTGTCTTGAGTTTGATCCCTTCTTCGTTTTCCTCTACAACTGATCCAAGATATGAAACACTCGAGTATTTATCTAACTTTTCTCTCCCATCAGTCTCTCATTGTCTACTTTGTAGCTCTGCACTTCCATCTTCAAGATTCTTACTATTTCTATCAACGTTTCCTTCTCTCCTTTTTCCTTCCATCTGTTGGACTCTGTCTCTGCATTACCAGCCCTGGTATTATGGCCTTCGGCCTCCTTATCATGACTGGAGGCTCCCTCGCCTTCTTCCATTTCCTTAATACGCATCCTGAGCTGACGTGCTTAAGCCTCTTAATTATGCAAAATGTGAAAGCGACCATTTTGTTAGAATTATGCATATGATAAACAAAAATTTCCAAACCATGCTACATGTCTCTTTCTCATTTTTGTTCATGGAGATCATATCCCCATTCTCCGAAAATAACAGTGTCCTGTTATCCCTGGGTTGAAACAGAATTTCATCCTGCACAGGCATTTCCTTCAAACCACCTTCCCAGGTGACCACAACTAGAAACCGCGGCTAAATCCTTCCTTAGCATTTTTCTGTCTCGGAGACAACCAATTCAGCCCTTATCCCTCCTTCCCTCGACTCTCAATCTGCATAAACCACAGCCATGACCCTGTTCTTAGCTGAAAAAGTGCTTGTCCAAAGCTTTGGGACTTTGAAACCTTCAACCAGGACCAGATCAACGGTCCTCATCCTCCTTCACGATCAACGATCGAGATCCACTTCGGGACTCCGTGCTTCGGGAGTCTCAACTTTCCTTTATTGCCTCCTCTAGTAAAGCTTTTACCCGGAGTTCATGATCTTCCGACACGTGTCTTCCTACAGATCGACGACTATGGATCACTTCGGCTCTTAGGGCTTCGGAAGTTTCAAACTTCCCTACTGCACTTTCTCCCGGAATTCTTTCACCCAAAGTTGACAATCCTTCGACGTGTGTCTTATGGAATCAACGGTCGAGATGCCTTTAGGCCTTCGGGATTTTTCGACCCAACGCAACCTGTCACATCTTTCCCCTGTGGCGTGCCCAGTCTACAGAATGCACAATCTGTCACCACGTGGGGAAATATTGGAAGCGGACACGTGGCCCAATCAGCGGGTGACACATGTCACGTTCTAATCGACTTTTCAATACTCCAAATGCTCAAAACTTATCGACATGCAATACACATCCCATGTGTCCACGTCATCCCAGGTGACGTCCGTAAGCCACGTCACTTCATAATTTTGGGGTCCATGTCACCTCCAGGTGACATCATCGTGCCCCACCACTTCGACTCTTCGGGCTTCGGGACTTCGAGAGTTTTCATACTAGCACAATTCCAATTCTTCGGAACTCTGAATTCTTGAACTAGCCAATCTGTCGCCATGTGTCCTTCTGGATCGGACGACTAAGATTCACTTTGGGTCTTCACCTGGAGTTCACGGATCTTCTCCACGTGTCCTCCTCAATCTGACGGCTATGTTTTTACTTTAGGGCTTCAAACTTCGGAGATCTCAAACTTCAACCTTTTTCCTTAATGAAATGTTTTTGTCCGAAGCTCGCAATCTTCTGATGCCTGTCTCCCGTAGATCAACGACTATGATTCCTTCAAGACTCTGGACTCCATAAATCTCAATTTTCAAAACTTTTCTGGCCCCACTAGCTTTCATCCGAAGCCCTGGATCTAGTGACGCGTGGCTCTCAGCAGATCGATGGTCGAGATCCTTTCGGGTCTTCGGGTTTCGAAAGTCTCAAACTTCAAACCCCCTTCTCGCTCACTTTTTCCTGGAGTGTTTTATCAGGAGCACGCGATCGGTGGACACACGTCCTCCTACAGATCGATGGTTCCCAACTACTTTGGCTCTTTGGAGGTTCGTCACTCGAGCGCTAAGTAGTCACATCACTGCATGCCTTTCAATTTGCAGGGGTGCGCATCGACGGTCTGGAGTAACCCGCTTTTCACCCCGCTATTCTCCTGACACGAAAACGTAACCCCTTGGAAAAACCGTGGTTTGGATTGCGGAACTGCCTTGGGAAATTAACTCCCATGAAACTCAGTTCCCCGCAATGCCTGTTGGTCGTTGATCTCTCTCTCCAATGGGATTCGACAGTCATGACCTTAACCTTGCTTCCTTTTTATCAGACAACCCCTATTCACCTTTCCTCCGATCCAATGATCCTGGATCTCTCCTAATCCTACAGTGGCGATCGTTCCCGAATTCAATAGGAACGGTCACGATCCTTCGGACCCTTACAGAGGATCTATGACGTTTTGTCTCCAACATAGCTTCTACAATGCCATTCCTCCTGAGATTTTCAATTTCACGATCAGAGTTCGATCTCGACCACTAGACTCTGACCAACAGACCCGACCCATACCAACATGGTGTTTCAACCAAAAGATTCGATACCAATCTGTAACATACCCAGTCAGCCATAGGCCAGGGTATGCTACCTACAAGCCCACCCTTGGACTTCTTTCTCATATCGATACCTTCTTTCTCATAATGTATCTATCTTAGTATGTTTAGATACAACTCTTATATGAAATAATGCATTCCTCTTTCGTTCATCAATATGAGATTCATCATTGGAACTTGAACTAGCATGAAGAGAATATTTACCCTTTAATCCAATCATTGTGATCTTTCCTTCATCTCCTGAATCAGAACCAAGAGATTGTTGTGTTGTAGCAACGATCTTCGTCTTCCCCTTTCCACTGAACTGTTTCAGTTTCTTTTCTAGATGTAGTTTCCAACGGTGTTCTTCATCATGACCTCCCTTCTTGCAATGAGTGCAAGATGGTTTTCCTCCTTCTCTCTTTACTGTAGCGGTCTTCTTGTCCTTCCTTTTAAACTTCTTGAAAGTCTTGTGTGGGAAATTGGAAGGTTTCTTCATGGGATCTTCTTGAACATGTTTCCCCCTATTCTCAAGGTGAGTGGCTTGCACACAAACTTCATCAAGAATAGTGGGGTTAAACTAGAGCAAAGTATGATGAATATAACTGTGAAGTGCACCAATATACTTCATTAAAATTTCATAATAATCCAAAGGAATGTTCAATGCTAGAGATTTCTTCCTAAATTCTTCTGTGAAACTTTATACAGTCTAACCTTTACTCTGTCTCAAAGTTTGTCATTCCATCATTGCTTTATGTAAATACCCTAATGGATAGAACTGCTTCCTTATCTATGATTTAAATTTTGACCATGAGGAACGAAAATTACCATACTTACTCATGTCCTGAATCTTGCTCTCCCACCATACGAGAATGGTGCCTTCCAACTAAAGAGAAGTCAATTGTACTTTAACTTCCTCTTCGTCAATATGTTGAACACGACAACATACCTCAACCTGTCAGATCCAATTATCTATCTTTTCAGCATTAGCATCTCCATTAAACATAGGTAAAGAAAACTTTACATGAAGCTTTAATAATGGTTTCTTAAAAGAGGCTTTATGGCTAGAATGATGAGAGTGATGAGAATGCTTAGAGGAAGAAAAACTAGAAATTGAAGGCAAAGATGGAGGCTCAGGAGGATATCCTCCAGCCCCTTGGTTTACCGAAGCATCATCATCTGCATGTGCTTCATTTTTCTTCCCTTTCTTCTTCATCCTCTTCTCGTAATCTCCATACATTCGCTCGACCATTTCTGACATGCGA